>NW_019775903.1:54451-100717 GCF_001039355.2 Lingula anatina | reverse complement strand
TGTTTTTTTTTTTTTTTTTTTTTTTGGGGGGGGGGGCTTCTCAGTATCTAATCTGCTGCTGGTGGTGGGAGTGGTGTTGGTGCTGCTGCTGCTGCTGCACGAAGCGGCTAGGGCTGACTTAGGTCAGGGGAGCTGTTAGGCGTGTTCACCCTTGCCCTCCATCGTCCAACACAGGACTAAGTGACCACAAGGGCCCCTAACATATATGAGTAAAATATCGCAAGGGCAGTGTAGTTGCAGTACAAAACTCGACATTGCACTCGTACCCCTGTATTTATTTGACGTACAGCTCTGCGTCTCGTATTGTATCTATCACATACTAGCCTACAAAAGTACAACATCTGTCAACTCTCCTCAATCTGTCAATCACAAATTAAGCACTTAATTGTCAGTGTCAGATTTTCGCGGTACTGACAGTGAAGTCGGCACAAGGGTGGCCAAGACCACTGACATGAGCGCCATCTAGCGTCAAATCGAGTTTTGGCTTCTACTAGTTGCGTTTTGATGACTACTAGTCGTATTTTGCCGACTGATCTGATAACGACGACTAACCGTGTTTTCAATTCGACGAATCTGATAACGACGACGACTAATCGTATTTTGAATTCGACGAATCTGATAACGACGACGACTAATCGTGTTTTGAATTTTTGTATAAACCGCCGCCCATAGTCATGCCTTGTTTAAAGCCCACTTTATCAAAATAACAGGGTTCAGAGCTGATTCTCTGAGGACGTGTGCTTTGGCAGCACCCTCTGCTGCAATGCCCAAGATACATGGATAAATGAACAAAAGCTAGCTACTTAGGCTTCTTGCCTTGAGAGTGGCTGTTGTCTAGATTCTTTGGTGCTGATGGTTCAAGTGAACCAAGCAATAGTAGGTTTATAATGAAATAGGATGAGGTATCTCACTTCATTCCATGGACTCAAGAAAAACATTATATTAGGGAGTTGCAGGCAGCGCTTTTGGGCATCAAGTGATCTTTATCAGCTGCAAATTCACAAGAAAGAAATGCAACCAATACACCCCGTAATATTTTTCTTGAGTCCACGACATGAGGCTGGACAGCTAGGGTCGTGTACCTGTTTGATAAACTGAAATTTTACATAATTAATACATACACGTAGAGTTAAAAAAGTACACAGAATAAAATACCTACCTTTTGTGGTATCTACAGTTATAGAAAAAGCATCTTGCTCTGTCTGATATGTCCCTTTGTTTAAAGCAATGATCTGTAACACATCATTACCCACATCAGTAATAATTCAACATAAAGGAAATATTGCAGTGAAACATTACTATCATTATGTATTGGTGAAACTGTAAAATTAGCTGAGAAAAAAAAGGAGTTTAGCAAGGTGATTTAAGATGATATGGTTCTAAGTTCTAAATATATTCTACGACAATGCTTTAACATCAGTATGAATACTAAGAGTAGAAACTCTTGATTTATTTAAAAAAAACTGATTAGATCACTATTGAGGGAAAAAGCAACTGAATATGATTACAAGGCAATAAGAGACACTGAAAGTTAATATAATACTAAAATTCAAGAGTCCAATTTAAAAACTCTCAGCAACCTGCAACAGAAAACAAACACTAAGTAAATAAATGGTAAATAACAAATTCAATTATGTCCATAATTTTAAACTGTACCACATACACCATACCTGTATGTCAGTGCTGACTGCCCCTGCCCTTGGTGTACCAAACAAGTAAGCATCTTGTAACTCCGTGCGCTGTTTTAGAGTGAGCCAAGATGGGAGGTCTGGATAAGACTTGCTTTTGGCTTGAAACTCTATTGCAGCTGTATTTCCTACATGTAATGATAGCATTTAAGTTTTGCTAAATCTCACTTCATAACATGCTTAACAAATCTTCTGCTATTGCATGTGTTTATTTTCTGCTATAATAATTTGATCTACTGAACCAATATGTTATATTCTTTAAATCTAGGGATATAAACTTAATTTTACTATCAGTACAAACCCGTTTTAATGTATGAAAACCTTTTTTTGTCAGCAAAAATTATTAACATCAACTTACACATTATAGAAACCTATAGTAGACACTTTAATATTTACTTACCCTGACTGAAAAATTCTTGACGCTTTATTATGTGCAAAAAGTGTTGTCCAAGAACTGCACTTTCACCTTCCACATGATAAATACATAACACTAAGACTGAAAAACAATAAAAGATGATGATCACATTAAGTTATCATTACCAAAGCATTGGTATATCTGAGGAACACACAAACTGTGTATAGTTATTCAACTACATAGCTATTTGCTGTCTTCTTTTTGTAAATAAATAATAATACAATAGGTTCAGGGTAACACAAAAGTAACAGCTATCTGAGGTAAACTAAGAGAATAGTTGTTAAATTTAGAAGAGATGTGCACCTTAATGAAAATCATCCAAGACAGCCAAACGTCTTGCAACTTAGCATAAAATCATGCAACATTTCGAGTGATTTGGAGAGTGACCTTAAATATTGACAGACTAATGAGTGGGGTTCACCAACAAATAAAAGCTGACATAATTCATCTATGGGTGTTTTTTAGTAGTTGGTCTGGCAAATTACAGTCTATTGAACAAAAATACAATTCCGCCATGCTTTGAGTGTCACTTTTGCATTGTTTTCTTAGATGACATTCCCAGTACATATAGAATTTCACTGATATCATAAAAAAAGTTAACCCCACCCCCTGTGAATTTTAGCACATTTTCTAGTCTTGTATTATATGTCACACAGGGCTGACAGCTTTGCTTTATCAGAATATTGTGGTAGATTTCTATTCTATTTGCACTAGAATAACTATATATATACAGGTATACAGCTTACACAATGTGGAATACACTTCCCTCATCATCTTGACCAGCAACCGACTTCACTCTGTACTCCAGCAGCCTAGAATTGAAAAGATTCAATAACTAAGACTTGAAGTCTGCATAACTAATTTACCCCAATAAATCTAAGCAGAGTGACCCTTTGTACAGGTCACTAAAAACAAGCAGAATAATTTATAATCAGATAATAATATATTTATGAAAATTAATACTTGACCTCAAGCAAAGTTATTTAGTTTGATATGCATGCTGTTATGGTACCTTCGACCGCCCACAAATGGAAAATGAGGCAAGAAACTGAATAATTCTAAAATGGACAAGGATTGTACTAACAATTAACATATATTTAACTCACACCAATTGTCAATTACACTGTTTATTACAGTGAAAAAAAGCATGTACAGGACCACTTGTATTTCTCAAATTTTTAAATATGGATATAATTTGTATTTGCATCAATAGGAGCAATGAGGAAAGGAAGCAGAAAAGGAAAGAAAAAGCACCTTAACAGCACAAACCGTATCCTCTTCAGTCTCGATCCGTAATTTCCCACCCTGCAAAATGTCAACAATGTGTTCGTGTGGCTGTGAGTGTTCATATGGTTTCGGCGATAAACTTGTTTTCAGTATTAATAGTTCTTTGAATAAAATATTTCATTATTAAAATGTTTATTGATTAATGTATTTTAGATGTACTGATAAGTACCAGTACTCCATTTTACTGACAGAGCTTCCAAAATATATATACAAAAATGCTGTTTAAATTTGGGAGCAGCTTTACTTTTCGATATCGAGGCTCGGTGATGTCACTCTTTAGTCACGGAAAAAAATTTTGATAGTTCCGATGTTAACAATCTTGAGAGCATCAAACTTATTGGATGTTTGTCACCAAGTCATTGTGTAAAAGAGGGTAAGTTTCATCATTTTATGGTGTTTCTCGGTAACTCATGAATTGAACCTACTCAAACCATAGACTGTCTAACGTTGGGGATTTGATGGTTCGTTTTGTTAAATATGGTACATTATTGTTCAGCATAATTCTATCCAATTGACACGTAAAAAGTTCCACGCAGGAAGAGGTACAAAATGAGTTGATAACGTAAGAAGTATAGCAAAGAAGCATACGCTTTGAGAACCGTAGAAGAGTGGTTATTAGTTGTATTTATCTTTCAAACAATCCAGGTCGACAAAAAATTGCCATTTTTAGTTACTGTGAGAAAGCTAATTCTGTAATGCCTACACTGTGTTATTTGTGGTTGTTATGTGATCATTCAATACCAAATACTAAATAGCCAGTATTTGAGTCATTGTGTACAATATCATGACCATCACTATGCGATCATCATGTGATAAGCTGCAGATATTTATCTATAAACTGACTTTCATTCAGCAAGGATTTGAACTTGATTTGTATCCTCTGGATATAAAACATAATTTGTATTCACATTGACAAAATATATTTTCTTTTATATTTCAGCTTGTAGAAGGTGTGTAAATAGTTGGTAATCTTGTACATATACAACCCACAAAATGAAGCTATATTCCCTAACAGTATTGTATAAGACAGAGCACAAAGTGCGATCACTGAAGGCTGCACATGACCTCCAGTCCTTTGGATATTTTCAGAGAGGAAGGTAAGATAAATTCCAGGATATGATAGAAAAGAAGGGAGAAAGTACTAGGAATTTTGGAAAATGGTAACTGTAATAAAGTCTTCCAACAAATTATTTTATACATAGGTTGAATATATATAATGTTGGCAGTTGATTGGTGCAAAACACCGATGGGGAAAAATTGAATATAATTTCGACGTATGTTTCTTAATTTTCATTGTCAGTTTGGACTTTTTAGTTTTAATACTGTACACACACAGAACAATTTCACTTTGAAAAGACACTTTCAGTTTCTGTTCCTGGACTTGAATGTTCATGTTTGTGAGTGTTTTTCACAGCAGGTACTGATAAATGTTTAAATAATATTTTTGTCAGTCTCAATGCATATTTTACATTGATGCATATTAAGCAAACACTTATGCCAAATTATTTTGGCTAATCCCAACCAAGTGCCACCGTATAGTTTTAAATAATATAAGTTAGAGAAATACCACGGGGTTTTGCTACATTATTTTATGAAATTTGCACACAGATATCATCAGATATTATCTGCTTAACGTGGTTCAAGACTGGAAGGAAAATAAGTAGGTGAAATTTACAACCAGAACTTTGAAGAAGATATACTTTTAAAGTCTTTTTTTCTGCCGCATGAGAGATAATTTTGTGGGACGTTTGGATTTTATTTGTGTTATGTAAGAAATTGTTACTGATAATTTATATAATTACATGTTTCTTTCTCTTGCTTCAAATAAAAATAATATGAATCACTGTGAAATTTATCATTTGTTTTGCAAGGAGCGCAGATTGGGTAGCCTAGTTGAAGTAAGTAAAAGTGATGTTGAAATCTCACAAGGTTATCATGTTCATTGATAATTGACATTTTTAACTTCAATATCAATGTATTGTCTTTTCAGTGTTAGAGAATTTATGGATTTCACAAGTCGTATAGTAACAGAGAGGACATCTTTATGTAGCAGGGCTTCAGTAAAAGAACAAGGTGAGTTGAGAAGTAAAACCTCATTTCATAAATATTTTATTGACAAGATGATCAATACTAGGCAGTAGAAATATCTGCAGTGTTCTGTAAAAGGAAAATGAACTTGGTTATAGTTTCTAGTATCATGTATGTCAGCACTTAAAAAGAGGCCTAAATCACATTATCAGACATACTACAGTAAACATCTGTTTTCTTGTTGATAGATAAAATTGAATGGTCTTAAGTTCTGTCATTGAAGATGTATAATTATATGTGTAATTATATGTTTTGTTTTAGAATACATGGTGCATGTCTATGTGCGTGCTGATGGTTTAGCAGGTGTGCTAATTGCTGATCATGAATATCCAGTGAGAGTTGCCTTTACGTTGCTTAATAAAGTGCTGGATGAATTCTCAGAAAAATTCCCCAAGATTGAATGGGGTACCGTTGAAGAAAAGTAAGATCAATAAAACATTTCGCTCAACAGTAAATTAGCCAAGTCATCAAGTTAAGATTCAGCTATCAAGTATTTATTGTTTATTGTGCAACTTTATTATTTTAGTTTATGCAAAAAGCAGTTAAGGGTTTTATTCTTAGATATATTGTTCCGCAACTGTGACAGAGCTCAAGTATAAACTGCTTGTTAATAATATAATTTAGTAATTAATTATCTTCATCAGCAGTTGACAGCTACTCCCTTTCATTGTCTAGATAAATTCTTCAGATTTTGTGTACAAAATGCTTTCCATCAAGTCACCTGAGAAAGTAAGCAATTCAGAATAATCCAGGCAGAAAATTTGTCTGCAGGATAAAGATTAGTGATAAGGTAATTAAGTTGTTTCTTGCAGCTTCTATTAGTGACAGCAAGTGATATGGATGCTGAGTTTTGATTCATGTGTTCTGTGTATTTCAGCACTGTTCAGTTTTCAAATGCGGATGATTATTTAGTCAAATACCAGAATCCCAAGGAGGCTGATGCCATGACCAGACTACAAGCAGACATAGATGAAACCAAGATCATTCTTGTAAGTGATTATTTATGTTAATACTTAGGGGTCATCCATTTTTATCAGCATTTTCAATTTTTAAGTCTGCAAAGACTCTCCCCCCCCCCTTCCCCTCCTTTGTTCTGAGAACACAAGGCAGAAGCTTAAAATGGAGACCTTTGCCTTCACACCCCTGGGGGTGAAGATTATCATTTTGATTATTTTTCCAAAAGCATGCAGAGGGCATTCACCACCTCCCACTGAGTGTATGGTTTGCAGACGTGCAAAAATGAAGATAAAAATTGTTGACCCCTTCACTAATTTATTAATGTACTTTAGTATTTACAATTAACCAATATGTGTTACTTAATAGCAGACTGATACATCAAGTAAATAATTCATTCAAAAATCTTTAGGTAATAGTAATGTGCTGTTTTCAATCAAAATTGCCTGATTATATAATGTTTTTTGTTACATATTTGTTTACATATGTTGTCAGGGGCGGATTTAGGCCGTCTTCTGGGTCTTCTGGAAGACGGTCAGATTTTCAAGTTTACATTGACGGGTATCCAATTTTTCATGTTGGAAGACGGTCAAAATTGAAGGATGAATCAACAAAGATAATTTGGAAGACTGTCAGTAAATAGCTCTGGATCCGCCCCTGTGTTGTGAGTTACATTTGTGATTATATAAGTTATATGATCATACAAGTTGCTCGTTCTGACTTCAGCATAATACAATAGAAGCTGTACTACAGAGGGGAGAGAAATTAGATGACCTTGTTGATAAATCAGAGGGACTCAGCACGCAATCTAAGGCTTTTTATAAAACAGTGAGTAGCACACTTGTTACAGAACATGGCATGTTGTTTTCCATTATGGACACATTAATATATGCCATTAAACTTGAAATTCCTTTCTCTAGTTTAGTCTTTATGTTGGTGAAAAAGGATGGAAAAAGACAGCTGATTTTTTTTGTCTCTATGAATTTGTAGACATTGAAATAGTCTAATGCCCCCCCTCCCCCCCCAAAAAAAATTTTATATATATATATATATATATATATATTTTTTTTTTTTTTTCCTAAGGCTGTCACATGTATATCATAGTTCACTTATTTTAATATAACTAATAAGTATACTAAAGGTCTATGATGAGTTGTGTTTTGTTCAAACAGTTATTGTTCTGTTTACTTTGTCAACTTCATTATTTGTTGACTTTTTATATGATGTGGTTTCATTTAGGTACTAGTTAAAAAACTTTGAGTTGCCCAGTCATTTTTGAGTAATTATCATGGATCACATCTTTTTTAAGGCAAAGAAGACCAATTCCTGCTGTGTGATATTATAATAGAGGCTGACTGATTGAAAAGGAAATCAAATTAACCAGATGAAGAAAGTAACCTAGATATAAATACATTTAGAAGATGGACCATTTGAGTGTTTACCATGGCAAAATGTGCACATCAGATTACAAACTAATATGACCATTACATACGTTGCAAAATGCATATGTTGTGTATGCATTGTAAGTCACAGAAACTATTTTCCTGAGTAAAATATGAAATTCACTGTATTTCATATTCTGTAATGTTCTTTTTAAGAATTGAGAAATATGACATTTTAATATTTGTGGACATAGGTAAACATTCACCAAACGTGCTGTGGGGAATGCACACCAAACAGTGGAACATTTAAGGCAAGTTAAGCGATATGAATACCCTGTATGACTACTGCAACAACCACTTTAGCAAGGCTGAGATACAAAGGATCTTGTTGGTAAAAGAGGCTTGTAGCAATACATTCCTCTGTGTCCCACTGACCTTTAATGAAGGCATATATTTGCAGGGGATTATTTGCTGTAGAGAATAATTAAGGATGGTAAAAAAACGAGAATCTGAACCATTAAATTTACGTGCATGAGAGACTGCTGTTGATAAGTTGTGCTTATGAGACGTAGGTCATTGTGATGAAATGAACAGCTGTATCAGCTGTTGTCACAGTGACGGATTTAAACAGGTCATGGAAATTATTTAAGATTGGATAAGAGATTAATACCAGTCAAGGTAAATTATAGATTGCCATATATTGTGTTTAGGTGATAAGTATTAAATGTCAGACTTACATATATCATGGCACATTTTGTTTTGACGAATCCAAGTGTAAGCAGTTGAAAACAATATGAAGCTGCTGCATTAATATGATATGAAAATGTGCTGATGAAAAAAAAAAACATTGGTCATTTTATTTTTGTGAATTGTAGCAAATATTATAAAGGTGCTCATGGCTGCATGTTTTACATTGTAACTATACCAGTTCCTAAATAATTTAAAGTGCAACCTGGTACTATGTATTTTTTAACAGTTATCTGATCCATGAAATGATGGCATTCATCGCTGATAGTGTCACACATCCAAATTCTTGTTTATGCACAAAGCAAATCAGATTGCATCCTTTGTTGTTAAATTTTGAAAAATGTCTCCATTGCATGCTTTGTCAAGGTTACATGTATAACATGCCTTTCTTCCTGGATTCCCATCCTTTTTTAGTTTTTAGTCTAAACCTGCTTGATTCATTCCAAGAAAAACACTTCCAAGTATTTCCCTATGTAGGACATAGAATTCAGGTACTAGCATTGCCAGGGCAGGAAATTTCTACTGGTCAGCAAAACCCTCATCCATAGTGAAGTTAGATTAGTGTTTTTATAATAAAAGATTTTTTAAGGGACAGTATGTAAGGTTTTTTGTTTTTAAGCTTTGTTTTCTACAGATATTATCCATGCTTAGGTTTCAGAGGAACATTACATACTTTTTATCAAATGATAAAGCATACTTGATCAAAGGCTATTTTTTTACACATGCAACTGTTTACTGGGCATTCATCTTTGGGTAGTTGTAAGATTGGAATCTGACAGGGTTATGGTCTCTAGGTATTGTGAATTTTAATTTTTTTGTTCCAAAACCTCATATACTGTCTCTATAACTAATCTTCAAATTAGAATTATGTTTTCTTCAACTAAGAAAGGTTAAAAATACCGTAAAAATCCATTTAGAGCAGGTTTGATGAAATACATAGACTTGTACATTCTCAGTCATAAATGTGGATGATAAGGTGCAGTTAATGGGTATACTTCTCATTCACACAAAATACACAGGTAATATAATTATTACTGTAACTATTGTGTATTGTTCAAAAACTGAAAATCATGTAGTATGTATTCTCTGTGTTGTAAATAAATGAGCTTACACAGAATCTTTAATTGCTATAACTTTCTGCAAAGTTGAGTTTTATAATCAATTTTTTTTACTGTATATGTCCAATCTTCTTGCCTGAAAACGCAACCATTCCCATCATGGTGTTGATACTCTGGAATACTTGTTAACGTGATAATTTGATAAATGTTATAGATTATCACAAATCTGCCATGCACAGCATTAATTAGCATCTTAACCAGATGGCATTTCTCAGTTGACAGCTGTCTGGGTCATTTTTCAACAGAAACCCAGGCTACAGTCATTGAAGGAAAGACCATTGCTGTACAAGAGCACTACAGTAACTACAGTCTTTGCCATTTTTCTCGCTACAACCATACCTCGTGCACACCATCAAGAAAGATACTCTAGGGAATTATTTTGAATCAGTTATTCTTCATTTTAGGTGGACCAAAGGTGCATGTGATAATGGAGATGTTTGTTTTTATTTGTCTTGGTTTAACAATTACATTTTACAGAGGTATTTTCCAATTACTTCAGAATTTGACAGTCAATGCATTTTCCTCTTCATAGGTCGGTCTTTGTCATCCAGTATTTGCATAGGACAGTCTTTATGTCATCCAGTATTTGCATAGGACAGTCTTTATGTCATCCAGTATTTGTAATAATACTAGGTACCATGTTTCACTGCATTATGTCTCGGCATTCTACAACAACGGATTCCCCCTTTTGTGGGATTTTGCAATTCCTATACTGGCATCATATCCTTCATTTTTCTCAGGCCTACCCAACTACCAGACTGGGCACCGAATGATCAAGAATTCACTGGTATATCAGACCACACCACCGGTTTTCAAGGTTGCCTATTGCCTATTTTTGGCTTACTTTTAAAGGAAATGTTAATAAGTAAAATAATTTTTACAAATTAAAAGACAACTAAAAACACATTTTTTACTGGCAAAACGCTAAACTTTATTTTACACATATAAAACAACACAGGAAATGGCTTTCCCTTTACCACTTATAGTGCTTAGCTACTATGTACAATTTGACATATTTTTGGTCTTTTTAAAAATGTAATTAATTTATATATATATGCTCTAAAAACNAATTAAAAGACAACTAAAAACACATTTATTACTGGCAAAACGCTAAACTTTATTTTACACATATAAAACAACACAGGAAATGGCTTTCCCTTTACCACTTATAGTGCTTAGCTACTATGTACAATTTGACATATTTTTGGTCTTTTTAAAAATGTAATTAATTTATATATATATGCTCTAAAAACCTGAAAACGTCTAAGTGTGTATGCCTTACACTCGTATCACACATAAAAATGTAATGGTATAATGATAATAACAGTAGGTGTATTGAACTACTTTCAATTTACACAACTCTAAAGGAGTTGATGCCCATTTATTTTCATGCAGCAAATAACAATATACTGGTCTTTAGGGAGGAAGTTCCTCAAAAAAGACAAAGTTACACATGTTCAATAAAGAACTGCAGTCTGCTCTCTCCCTCTCTGGCCTAAAGTCAAAGGAACTATCACACGCCATGCAGGCATCCACTCATCTTTACTCGACTGCAAGCATTTGGAATACAGTCCAATGTCTGTAAAAAAAGTTGACTCCTTAGGAAAGTCTTACAAAGTGCATAATATAGATAAACATGTATTTTGGGGACAGTAGTCCATTTCAGTTGTTAGCAAAATCAAAACCCTGAGCCAATGTGTAAGAGCATCTTCTTCTCTTTAACACATTTTTTTCAAGACCTGCCAAACAAAATGCATACCTTTTTTATCAAAACCAAGTTATGTAGCAATGAACATAGACAGGATTTATGTGTACCTTGCAATTCGTTTTAATGGCATTAATTGATATCTTGTTTAAATCAAATGCTTTGAACAAGAAAAGAAAATTTACGATAAAAAAATGCAAACCCATGCTAATGCCAACCAATGCCCTGGCATTTTGAAAAAGACTGCAGTGTCCAAAATGTTTCATCATGATTGACTTTGAAGAGATTATATCAAATTGACTTAATTATCTACTTTTGTTAGTACATCTTGAATATTTCAATTAAAGTACTTGTACAAATTTTTTTGCAAAAAGTGAAACATTTTGCATTTACAGCTGAATAACAATAAATGGGATATTAAACAAGACCTTAATTTAAGGTGTCTAAATCGCTTGCCAGTTCAATTATGAAATACATTTCATATCTATTGTACTTACTTAAAAAATTTTCTTACGGCCCCAAATAAACAACTTCTTAACACAAAGTCTCAAAGTTAGAATTGCAACTGTAACCAATTTTTAAAAAAATTATCACAATACAAACCAATAAATAAATAAATAAATAAATAAATAATGAAAAATAATTTTAAAAAATTAATTAAAAATATTTTTTAAGATTTTGCCTTTCTTTCACTCAAAAACAACCAAAATACAAGCATATTTACAGCTTGAAAAACAACTGGTAATTTAGCACAACTGTAGGAGTGTTAAGGATGAAAAAATTTAATAAAGAAAGGGGAAAATGTCATTAAATTACGACTGTCAAAAGAAAAATAAGCATTGAAAAAAACCAAACAAAAAGCTCACTTAAAATATGACTGACTAGAACACAGCCACACTGTGCAAAGTTTACAACTTTCAACTTGTTCACAATAATTTTTACTGTATTTTTCATAAGTTTTTACTGTACGCAGGAGTAAGCAATACCATAAAGCACACACAAGCACCAGTGCATATGAGAACATGTCTTCTCTTACTATTGATGCACCACAATTTTCACTCTTCAATGTATAGTGAGTATCACTGTTAAATAGAACTATTTCCCTGCAAACCTCTGGTAAAGTTGATATTATCAACATTTCTTAAGAGAGGAAATAAGCATCCTTGTTGTCATAACTGAATCTTGGCAACTAATACAAAAGTCCGTGGGCAAGTTGAAAGCTTTAAATTCTTTGTATGTTTAATCTACAAAACACACTAAGTATACTCTTCAAACATCAACAAAATATAGTATACAATATAGTTCTCTTCAGTTAATTTTGATCAGAAGTCCTGAAATAGTTCAAAGAGCTGCCACATTCTAGCAATTCCCAGTCTTTCACCAACAAATCATGGAAAAAAATGTGGATTTATTGGTCAAAGCATTCTTCTTTGTAACCCGTACTTTTAGTTTTATTACTTAGACTTATTGCTATTGATGGCAGTCAAAAGTTTAAAATGTACAAATATTTTAATGCATATGGTCAAAGAAACATTCCAAGTTTTATACATATATTGATGGTTGATTTTAAAATTTAGGTGGAATGTAGCTTGGTCACAAAAAGGAATCCACACATTTAGGTTTTTCTTTTCCAAGTCAACATGAGATGATGAACTTTTTCATCCCAATGCCAATAATTCATATTCTAAGAAAAAAAAATTTGATAATGACAAATTTGATCAACATGCATTGATGGTTGCTCCTTTTCTAAAAATGATTTCAAGTTGATACAATATATCTTTAAAACTTGTACATAAGTTACAAAGAATGATATACAGTTCAATGGACAGATGCACCCATTACGTTGCTTTTGTAATTTATGACTTTTCATTCACAAATATGTGATACAGGTTTTCACAATAAATACACATGTAATAAGAGTATAATATATATTTATATATTGTACATGTAAGGTATTCACTGTGTTAGCATTTCTATTCTCATTTTAGAACTTAATTTGGAAGCTTCAGCCAATTGGGACTGAGAACTACAATGAGAAATTCCCATTTCTGAGGTAGAATGAATTATAATTTCATCAAGGTTATGGACTCTTCCTTGAAAATTGAAATGTTTTGGCAGATCTTTAATATTTCCATTTTCATTTTGAAGTAAATCCAAATGAAATAACAGGGTTTGGTAACAGTAAATAACAAACAATATCTTTGAATGAGACCCATTTGTAAAAGAATTCAGTTTTTCGTCTCATTCTGTTCATTTTGTTTTCTACATTAGGTACACTTCAATCATCAATGCCATTTAATGACAAGATGTCTGACAGATTTTCGAAAGTAAAACAAACTGGGGAAAATGAAGTAACTTATTTGATATATTACAAATATAATAATAAAGTTAACATTTCACTGCCCTTGTAAACAATACCTGTAACAAACGAAATCTGAGGATTGGTGACTTTCTAGGCATTTAATTCAGTAAGGACTGAGCACTGTAAACGGCAACAATCCAGAGACAGAAAGTAGTGCAAGAATCCAAAACAATTCAATCAAAACTACTTTCTTATTATCTTTAAGCTTTCATCATATCCACACTAGAGTCATAAAATAAAGATGATCACAGACAAAAGTACTCTAATAGTAATAAAATGAAAGAATGAATAACCAGAAGGGTCCCTACAGCCAGATTGGCAAGTAGGTTTCCATCTGAACAAAAACTTAATCTTTTTCAATTTGATCAAGGTCAATATCATTGGCCACATCTATGTGAAACATATGATCCTCCTCTTCCTCCTCACTCTGTTCATCCAGATTGTCATGACAACTGCAAGTATCAGAACAATTAGCATCCACACTATCGGAAGTTTCCGTGGTTGTGCTGTAGCCTCTGTCTACAAATTCGTCTTGGTTTTCATTATTACTATCTTCGTTCTTTTCCTGTAGTTCTAAGGTTGGGGATGAGGTGGCAGAGCCGGTGTGCGCTGTGATGGTACTTGGGATGCTGCTGTCTAGAGGGGAGCTAGCAATGGGATTCAGGCTGGCAAATTCACTTGCCAAACTGCGAGAGGACTTGAAATTCTGAAAGAATAAAATTGTGTCACCTTTGTAACATTATATATATATATATATATATACAAGCTGTATCTTTGCAATTGTATATGTGGTTTGAAGAATTATGAACTGAACTGCTACACTTCTGCTGACAATTTGCAAAAGTAAAATTTCCCAATAATGACCTAAATATTGAAGTAACAACAATCACTCTCATAAACAATGTGGACAGTGTCAAAGGAATCAATATGTCATTCAGTATGCAAGCAATTGCTACTGTTGATTATATGACAAAGAATGTTCCACATAAGAGTAAGGAGAGTACAGGTTGCTTACAATGTGTTAGTTGAGACGGAGCACAACTTACCAGTGGAATGTTGATACCTTTATACCATCTTTGTACAGGTTCTATGGCAGTCTGTAAAACAAATATGTATACATTATTGTACATCATACATTTAACAAGTAGCACCAAAATACTAAGAATCAGAAAGATTTTGAAAAACAACTGATGTAAAAACAAAGACTACAGACAGTTAATTAAATTCACACCATATTTTGAACTTCTATGTCATAGTTTAAGGAACTCAATTTGTATGCATACTTCATAGATCACCATTAAAATTGAATTATTTTTCCGTGTGGACACAATTCTGATAATATCAATCAATTTCTCTTAACCTACACCTAGCAATTCCTCTTCAGGCGGTGCTTGACCCTGATCTTTAATACATGGTTCATTAATAAAAGTTATTGAAAAAGGGATCGTATACTCCACAGCACATGTATTTATATTCTACCCTATTCAAAGGCATGGTTCTCTATTGTTTACTTTTAGTTTAATATTTTATGAAACTAAACACCATTTTCAATCCCACGGTGAAACAGTGGGACAGAAAACATTGCTAACACACTATGAAGGGTTCAATAAAAAGGGCTTAACAAAATCATTTAATTTCACATTATTCTATAACATGTTCTCTTTTTGTTTACTTTAATTTCAATATTTCATGTAAGTAAACAGTGCACCCTGATCTCTAAAAGGAATATTGTGATTGAGCAAAATGTTAGCCCCTGCTATGCAGGGTTCAATAAAAAAAGGGGGCAATCAATGGTTCAACATTCCAATATGTTAATGCCATCTGAATACAGGCAGCAAGTTTACCTTGCATGCTGAGAATACAGTGTAGAAAAATTATCAAAAGAGTTGGCTTGGTACTTGTGGAATCTTAACTCATTAAAACAGTTTGAAGTGCACTTAGTTTAGATTGGTGTCACTCAGCAGAAACCCCACTTAGCTGCCTTATCTATCATGACCGTTGATTTCCAACTACACCAAGTATATATAAAGAAAGACTTAAAAGTCATTTGTCATCAGCGTGGATTAATATATTTGCATTGTACGCTTTCATGAATTAACAGATGGGAATTTCTTATTTGCATCTCACTGTGCAAAGTAAGAACTGTGTTGGACTGTATGTCTGTTAGTTTAATGGTGCATTTAAAAGCCACTGGCAGTAAATTACTCCACTTACTCATATGATACATTTTCAAATGAATTTGCTTATGAGTTAAAATTCATGCCTGTATCCTGATGGTAGCAATTACGCTGGGAGAAAAACAAGGCCGTGGTTATTACATACATATATTTACTGGACAGATCAATTTGTGATAGAGGATTCTTGTTTGCAGACCGAGTCCTATCTGCGTAATACCAAAGGCAGATTTGGTTAAGGATGATAACACTATATATGAGAAGATAACCATAAATATATTGCCTTTGTGAAAAAAAGTGAAAACTAAAGTTCACATCGTGCCAAGTGAAAGTAAATTTCAGAAGTTAAACTGCTCTTGTTGAAAAAATGAAAAATATAAAAAATATCCTTGACAATTTTTATAGTGTGAAGAATTATAAATAAATTAAAGTAAATTAACAAACTATAAATCAGGTAAAGCAGTGATGGGTCAAACTCTAAAACTAAAAACAATTTCAGAGACCAGAGACAAAACATATGCATCGTGCCCTGCCCGAGTGAAGCATGGTCACCAGACGCTCACATTTCACTCCTGTGCTCCTCCTAGTCTCATTTGCCAGCTCAATCAGTGTTCCTCCCAGGGGAGATGCCTGCTGCATCAACTCTGGTGTCACCGAGTCTGTCTGCTTAACACTGATTTGATTGCCAGTCAATCCTGGCAGTGTCACTTCAGCTATGTTCCATAAACACCATAAGTCTACTTATTTATAGATCTACTGAAGCTACTTTTCGCACTAGTTTCATGTCCTAGAATTTTGACTATTTCTATTTATTTTCACGACCCTCTTTATTTCTCAATTATTCATACATAATTTTTCTCTAATTGACTTGATTTTATACCATTTATTTTCTCACTGGCCATGCTCCATGCATTAATAAATTTCTGAATATGCCAAAAGTAAGTGGGATATTCAATTTTCTATACTCTGGAATCCTTACATCTATAACATGGTGCCAAATCCCTTTTATCTGCAGCAAGGATTAATTTTCCACCTTGCTTAAAGAACACAAATTAAGGAAGTTCTTGGAGACTACAAAATGGTACCAAATACTTAAGCAAATCAGAATAATGCTCTTTTCCCACATTGCGTAAAGAATACTGATATCTGAAGAGAAAACAGATTAAGCCAGTGTCTGGTGTCAACCTGTTTTACATGCAGCGAACACACTGCAGTGAACATTCCCTTTCACTCACTGACTGTCTATAATCTCTTCCACAGATCTATTCTTATGTCTGTACATGCCATAATAAGGTGAATGATGAGATGAAAAAGATCTACCTGCTGGTAAATCTAGCACCTCAAGTGAGCTCTACGGAGGTGATTTACACTCTAATCAGGTCTCAATCCTCCTAGCCCCATGAGGTGCCCATCATACCCCCAGGGATCGGTTTAGAAGTGCCATTATGTCAGGGAAAGGTTGCACAATCCCAGTAATCATGAGAGTGCTCCGTCTCTCTACATCCACTCAGAGCAGCTGTCATGTTGAGACTACCTTTATCTACTTCACATACTGCAAGAATTACTGTCTGCGTGTCTTTTTCTTTTCATTTTCTTAAGGCTATTAAAGCAACATTCCTTGTCCTTTTTTCGTGTTTTTTGACCTCCACTTATCATATAGCCTGCTGATCAAGGCCACCATTTCATTTTCTGATTAGATCTGTGGTTTTATTTATCGATTTGTTTGAATATTATACTTTTAATAACCCAACTCACTTATAAATCACAGATAAAAGCTCACTCTTCTGGTATAATTTAGATTACAAATCTGACCTTATCTAACAGAAAAAAATAAGACCTAAAAACCTGCATATTGTCAGGTAGGCACAAGCAATGAGCTGTAGCAAATACAGCTGTGAGAATTTTTCAAATAGTACCTCAGAAAAGGAATATTGTCACTTGAAAAAATCTCACATTGCAGAGACTATGAATGTTTAACCTAGCGGTGTTCTTTAAGCATTATGTTTTTAGGCTACCATAACTCCCTGACGTCACACACTGGAACTTATCTCAGTCCAAAAATCAGTTGTTTAAATACTAAACCACAGCTCTTTTTAAAGGCAACACAATTGCTTAGACTTCCATGTTATTGCACGCGACCTTATAAATTTGCCCTAAAAGGCACATAGCCTTTAATACGGTGGTGGAATAAATTCCCGAATAAAAACCTAAAATCTTTTCCAGATCACGCATCCGTGATGCAGTGGAGATTAAAACTGTATTCAGACATCCAAACATCTCCATGATTTACTAAAGGTGGGCACACTGACAGGAACAAATTTACCTTATATGTAATAACACCTATGCACTACAGCTATTCATTACGCCTATCGAGCTACTCAAAATCTCCAATAAATTCTAATGCAATTTTTGACTCCTTTATCTCATTTTTGAAATCCTGCCTTGGACATAAAATTGATCTACAAATATGTTGTGCCATATCAGTTGACATTCTCATGCAGCGGATTGAATTCTATTGTCGTTAAAGGTGAAGGCGCTAGGCTGAAGGGGGTTATCTTGAACCACTACCCCCTGGACATTACAATACATGTGTATTTCACACTGTTTGGATTTTCATGCAGTGACAATGTTGAACAAGTATTGTAATGGCACATTAGCTAGTCCAGTGACAAATGGGCATTCAGGTATAGAAAATTGAGTTCAGGGACCCCTTTCACAAAAGAACTTTAGCCCGAAAATTGGTCTTAACTTTTAGACCAAAGATTCAAGTTTTTTTTAAACTCAATAAAATTAAATATTGCACTTGTTTAATATCACGAAAGGCATGGCCAATGTTTCAGAACAATATCTAATTTATTTACCTTGATAAAAATCACTTTATCTTTTTAAGTGAAATAGAACTTCTAGACTAAAATTATAGACCAATATCAGGTTATACTGCCTTTGTGAAACTGGACCCAATAGCTGTAGTGTGCCGTGCCCAAGTACTGGAACCAAATCCAATCTTTTACACTCAATCATAAGTAAAATAAAGGTGTTAAAAAGGTTAACATTTTAGCAGCAAGTGGGGGGTAGCCTAACAGGATGCTCCCCTTTGGTTACACGTCATCAACATTAAATAGGGAGAGAGAAAATATTTTCCACACAGCTTTTACCTTTTCAGTAGGCACTGATCAGCAAATTTCAAGCTTTACATTTCAGAAAAATAAATTTACAAACCATACTTAAATAGTTGACACATGTAACAGTATGGTTAAAAATAGGGGCCACATATGCAGAAACTATTTCAATAGTCAACAGTCAAAGGTTCTGATTTAAAAAAAAAAAAGATATCATTCAAGAAAAGGAAAACAATGTTCTTGTTAAAAGTCCAATATTTTGTACAGCAAGTTACACTTACACCCAGAGCTTGATGACCAACAAATGTGCAGTTATTAACAGTGATATTCAAGAGAAGGTCATTAATGGAGATGGCCAGTGATAGCATGGAATGACTGGAGGCAGTCAAAGCCAGTTGGTGCAAAGATAAAAATGCATTACTGTAAAAGGGTCGAAGTAATCTCTTAGTGCAAATATCTTTTCCCAGAGAGGAAACTAATGCATGTGGGCACTTTCTAGAATTAGCTAGTTTGACTGCCCATTTCACCTGATATACACTATCAGAACTACCATGCCAAAACAACATGCCAAAACCTGGATCAATGCAAAAACCTATTCCAAACACAATCTACATTCAGCAAATCCATTTCTTGACTAAAATAGATTTTCATCAAAATGCACAGGAAAAGACTCCATATAAGTTATTTCCATAACCTTTTGCACATGAAGGAATTATCATTCTCAAAGCAAAATTGAGACCAAGTCATTCATTTGACCGTCAAGAACGGGAGTGTGCATCAATAAAGACCAAGCTCTTATTTCTCTTCAGAAGCCAGCTTCTAACAATGGATCTCTATTGACTTAACTTTGCAGTGTTATCACAATCTTGCTTTTTTTCACTTGTGCAGCAGTGCCCAGGGGCGAACCAACATCCCCCTGCAACAACCCAGCAATGATGTTTATAAATGGCACAATCAAAACACTATTTCAGAAGTCAAAATTCTTTCGTCAATTGCATTTTCAACTATTGTCGGGCTATTAATAAATGATTTCATAACTGGTAACAAGATAAAGGGCTGTTTTTTTTTTATCAAAGACTTGGCACTAAACCTGTTTTCTTTTATTCTCTTCCTTTATTGCCAATCCATCAACCATGGTGTCATTGTTCAAAAAAATATGTCATGTTATTGACTAAGAAAATTCAGCAACGAATGAGGAAAATCTAATTTCGTATCAACGAACCCACCCAATATACAAAAATGCATCCAACATGATACATTGTTTATTTTTGATTTAACAAAAATTAACAGTTTCAGTGGGAGATTGCATGAGACCTTGAAAATCTTAAACAGTATGGCCCAAAAATGTATAATGTCAATCTGGAAGCCTAAAGAGTGGCTGACACTACCAGACAGATTCCATTTACATAATGGTCACAATTACCAGCAATTCTCTGCTCACAGCAGGTTCAACTGATTAATAATCATTACATATACATCATATTTCAAGGACAATTAAATCTGTCCCTTAAACCAGTTATTCTATACAGCTTTACCCAGAAAAGGCTGCAAAAGTGTGGAAATTACAGGCATATGATTTTAACCCCCCCCCCTCCACCGAGCAGATGGGTTGTCATTCAGTCTCTCATGCAATCTCCCACCAATTCTTTTTGATGGACATTTCATTACTGACAAAACATAATGAACAGTTAGGATCTGCTATCGATTGACAAAGAAAATCCTATAAAGGAATTCCTATCTTTTTACGGTTTCTCAAATTTCTTAATATTGTCAATCTCCTTAGATTCTAATGAATAGATGTTTTTATTCATTTTTACAAGTGCATTGAATAATTATCAAAAAGGTGTCAAAAAGTGGACTTTTGCATCTTTTTGTCAGGGGTCGAGTACATAATAAATGATATGTGTCCAATCCTGCAGACCATGACAAAAAATGCTCATTCATAATGCATTATGGTATTCAAAAGCTTTGACATGAAGGACTGGACAACTTTTGGTTTACCTGCTCTGAAATTAACTGCTAATTACATCTACAGAATCTTAAGGTAAGGCAAATGGCTTAGACTAGTCTCAGACATTTTAATGTATTAAAAAGTATCGTGTGCTTCAGTTTTATAGTAAATAGCAACAAGCTTTCTTTCCACATGTTTATGTTTCCCCCCAACCTAAATGTCTTTTGGCAACATATATACATGTTGACAATACAAACTTTAAGTATATATGGGAGTGGCTAAGTTTTCTACAATGCTTTTTATCTTTTTCAAAGCCATGTTTTTATATGTAAGGTTTTTTTAAGTGTAAAGAAAACCATACCTGAGCAGAGTTGAAAACCACACTGTTGACAAAAGAGGAGGAGAAAAGCTCTGAATTGTTGTTCAAATCAGTTGTGACAAAATGGAAGTACAAGATGTCCATAAAAATACCCTAGTAAAACACTCCACATTTTGTGGGAAAAAAAAATACTTATTGTCATCTTAAATCAATCTTGTTCCCACACCAGGTTGAGCCTTCAGGTGTCCCAAAGGTGATTCAGTCAAAATTAATGAGTTCTAAATTTCCTTTCACAACTGGCAGGTGATATCTCCACCAACTCAAGGGGCAAGTACCTCAGTTTTCTAATAAAACAAGGCTCTTACACAGATTTTTAATGTTCGCCAACCACTGCCTTGCAGTGAAAGATGGAAGCTGTGATTACCATCGCCATCTCACTACTTTCACATGGCAATTTGGATTGCTTTTAACTGTATGTTCTTTTTTCATGAAGTTGGAGTAAGAAAGGCATGACCTTATTTGTTTCAAGTGTATGAAATAAAATAATACAAACACAAACTTCTAGCACTTGATAATTTAAAATATTTCAACAAAAACAAATGAAATAACATAACTACGTGTCTATGAAATTACACTTACTTCTTTCATTTTAAGGAAATCAAGTGCAGGTCTATCTTCCTCCCGACGCCTCTTCAGACCACACTTTCGATCTTGGAGAACACATGGTTGAGAACGGCAGCGTGGGATACGCTGTCGTCTTGGCGATGATGGGGTGGAACCAATGGCACCTGGCATAACTGGCATGGATCCTGAGGTGCACTGAGAGGTGTGCTCGGAGATTTGATCCTCCAGAGAAAGACTTCGTAGTTTGAATGCTTCATATTTCCCACTGCAACGTAGGGGACTGTGTTCTAGCCATGGTGCTCCAAGAGAGCTGAGGGAGCTGTCATAGTAGCCACTAGAGGCAGAGGCAGGTCTTGGCACTGGGGATTCTGGGGGCGTGAAGAAATACTCATTGGAGCCACTTGAATGGCATGGTCCCCCACTGCTGATAGACGTGGCGGGGAAAAAATTAAAGCTGCTCTGCAAACCCGGTAAGCTTAGAGTGCTGCCCCCTCGACTGCTGCCAGTAGAGATAGTGGGAGAGTTTCGATTTTTAGACAGTTTATTGTTGTTTAAGTGGGGTCTCAAAGCCACGGGGCGATGAAGTAAGGCCTGCCTAGTGTCGCCCCCTGTGACTGAGGAGTCCCCAGGGATGGAGAGAGAGCGGCAGTGACGTTTCTTTGGGGGTGCGGGTGGTGTGCTCGGTGACGGGTCGAAGCAGGTGAGGCATTTCTGTGTTGCATTGGCAGTGTGTGAACAGAACGGTGGTGTTTCCAGCTGGAAATGAGTCCCTGACTTCAGCGATTGGTCCCAGGGGTCAGAGGTCTGGATAATTACTAACTTTGCTTTTTGATCTAAAATGAGCAAAAAAGATAAATTGCGATCAATAAAAGTCGCCCAACTGGCAGCAAGGGGCATGTTATAATGCCCTTCATTCAAATATTTCACATGCAGTATGATGTATCCTGCATTCTGAAAATATGTATCATTATTGACTTGGAAATCAAATATTTATTATACCATATACATGAAAAATGTTGCTAAGCCAATTGACAATCAAAGGATGCAGACATAACAATACAACGACATAACCATGCAGAACCAGCAGAGCATGAATGCAGACTTGTAAAAGCTGATCAATCAAACAACATGGCGCCTAAAATGATCCTCTTTATTCTCTAGGAGAACAATTCTTCATTTCCTCCGCTACTCATTTCCTCGGAACTTCAATGCTATTCATCATCTCAGTAACTCTTTGGGGATACCCACCAAGAACAACCACTGACAGATACCACTACATTTTCTGCAAATTAAGTAGTGTTATACCAGGTAATTAGGTATAACAATACCTCCCATTTAGTGCTTTTTGTAGATTTTACTGTAATAAGTTAAGGGAATAGCAAAGTATATGAGTAACAAAGAGTTATTATCTCTAATTGGAAATCAGACCAGCTTTGCACAAGGCACCTTCAAAATTATACTGAAATTTAAAGCCTCCTTTAAATCTTAGCACTGAATCTTAGCCCTAGGCACTAAATCAACTTGTTACGTGATCAAGCAATTCTACCAAGAACAGGACTGGAACCTAACAAATTCTTGGTATTTTCCACTCAAAATCTAAATGCCAAATTTTTGCTAACAAAATCGTGCTTTTTAGCAGCCAATTTCCTTTCACTGTTGTCACGACTATCCCTAAAATGTGCCAGTAGCTTGAAGAGCACTAATCACCTTGGGAAAGTATAATGATTGTGTCGAAATAATGTGCATGTCTATGTGCCCCTCAGTGTGCTAATGGCCTTCAATCTGGAGGAGGTAATCAGGTATCTGAACAGGAGCTGAGGTACATTATGTAATTTCCTCATGTGTCTTTTTCCAACACAAAATGCTCTCCAGCACAGAACATGGTATTTTCAGCTTCCACACATGAGACATTTTGCTAGCACGAAACCGGGTTTCAAAGGGCACTGACTGTCAAGCTAATCTCGAGGCAGCTCACCAAGGATTGCTGTATGGAAGGAAACAGGGTGAAATAATTGTATCTACTTCTACTTCAATTTCTTCAAAATGACCACATTTGAAGCTTATCTTCACAGTAAAAAGGTTTTTAATGAATAATGCATTCCAATTCACTGGTGCCCACGTTTATCTACAAAACTTTCAACTTTCAGGGTGGAGTTTAGGCACACTAACCAATTGTTTAAAAGGCTAACGACAACATTAAGCAGTAACTAAGAGCAAAACTACATACACAAATGCCCATTTAGTAACTACCTTGAACTCTGAATCACCTGTGCAACAAATGCAATAACTCAGCTTCTTTAAACAAGAAATTGGTGCTTTCAAACAAAATTACTGAGCTGAGAGAATTTGATGCTCAACAGACAGAACTAGCCTTGAGATATTACACTTCTTTCCTGTAACATTTTTTTTCTTTAACCTTTTATTCCTTAAATATATTTTCCCCCCACTTTTGCTGAAAAGTGATCAAGCATATTTATTCTTGCTTTCATGTCCAACTAAAGTTCAATATCATTGAGCTATTTCAATCAGCTTTCTCATTTCTCTACTCTGGAGTCCACACAACTGAAGACCATAACTGCTACAATAAACGCACGGATCAATTTTATAGGACATAAACTTCTAGAATTCTGAGAATATCCTGAGACATTTATAGAGCTGCGTCTCTTAAATCATGGCACTTTACATGTAACTCCTTCTGTTGCCAAGGCAACAAGAATGTAAAACTCTGTGGTCACAACCTGGCCAAGAAGACCACGCAGGGAAGTGTTGGATATCAGAGGGAGTATCCATATTCAGGGCCAATAGGGATAATTCAGGGATGCAAGTGAGAAGACTTTTCTTTCTTCTCCCACCTGATATTGACCTGACAGAGACAGAGTGACCACCTGCTTAAGACATCTGATGTACAACTGACTTCAGCTGGAACTCATTGTTTTTTTCGCTGTTGAACATTTTTCCTTCCTGTACATGTGTGGATAGACCACGATCCATGTAATCTTTGTATATAATAAAAATAATTCATTTTGAAAAATATTATGTAAACTAAAATATTATTTCCACTTCAATATGCTGATGATGAATCAGTTCAGGAACATTCATATAGGTACTAATGATTTTGGTTTGGTTTAAAATGGTTTTATATAACATGTACTTTTCCTTCTGTGGTGACGTCTTACCTGTGGAATTATAGGAGCTAAATACAGGCTCGCAGTGGGGGGAGCTTCGAGGAAACCTCTGGAAAAATAAAAATATCATATGAACAAATTGCGGATTAGAATAACCATTATGTCTCTATAGTTTATGATAAATGTAGACAATCTCAATGGAACAAAACACATGGAACAAAACAGAACAATGCTCATATGTTACAAAAAAAAAAAAAAAAAAATGACAAACCATGTCATGTTATTCAATTTTTTAAGATTGTAAGATGTCATTTCCATTAATCACCCAATAATAAGTTGGAACAAAATATACAAAACAGGTAATGAGGATCAAAGTGACTTTTCATGTGTGATAATGAACACTTAAAATATTGATGTTGGCCAGCTGATGAACAACACTGGATTGCATCACTACAAAAACAAAGACAGGATTCCTAGTCCAGTTATTAACAATAACATACAGCCATTGTGTACAGCAAGTCATATTTATTCACATTCATAATGGGCAATGATAACGAGTCTCATAGTTCCCATAGGTTATCCAGAAAATAATACCATGTGGACATTATTTGTCATATCATGATTTGGCTCATTAGACAGCAAGTACAGCAAAAGAGACAAGCATCCACTGCACCAATAGTCACAATGTCACTTCCTATCCAACCACATAACATTAACATGGCCCTAATTGACAAACATGGAGGAGATTCAATGCCATCTGTAGACACAGATCTGATGGTGAATCTTAATTGAGGTGGGCATGTTCACCTAAGCAGTGGTGTAGAATATATAAATACAATAACAAATTATCTCCGTGGAATGAGGGAGGTGCACTTGAATTGCCATCCAAGTATGCTATACATATATCACTTGAAGTTCAGAAGAAAAAAAAGAACAATAGAGAAAGACATTTTCTCATGCCATATATCCGTTTCACACAGAGTATAAATGAGGAGTCTGGCTGACTGATAAAATATTAATATGCAGTTACTTTTGAGAATCTGTTTACAGGTAAACTGGTAGAGGGTCCGACACGTGGTTAAGTCACTAGTTAAAACACGTGAACACACTTTCTTGGCGTCAGAAACAGGGTATATCAGGTCAACAATGGGCCAAGTAGGAGGTCCTCCCAAATGATATATTATTAACCTCAAATTCATTATAGTCTAGTTTTCATTTATTGTGCAATGAAATATTCATGATTGGAAACCTCCCCTACCCAATATATATTTGACAGATAACTTCATGGCACATAGGTGTGAATCCATTACTGTGCTCAATGGTGACAAAACTGATGAAGCACATGAGAAAATATATTGGTGTATCAGTAAATAATCATCATTTCTAAGGTGCATTGTTACCATGAAGAGACCGTCAATTATCTAAGCTGGCTAATTTTGGCATAGACCAAAGCACTTGAAGAAATTACCCCCATTAGAGTAATGAAGTCTAAATAAACCTTAGTCCAACCATTGGCCCGAGTATCCTGCCCATGGCCATCCATAAATAGAGCAAACTAGTGTTTAGGCAAACTCGGTGTGCTGAACAAACAGTGGACCTCAGGTACGTGGTGTTCACAATCAACAAGCAGTGTTTAGACTGTAACCAAGCAAAACCATGAGACATATATACTTCAAAGCCAGATGGCTCTGATCTCCAAATGCTGTTGCCTTCCACAAACTTGAAAATAAATTGTACAAGAAAGTGAGTTAATGTTTCCGGCCCCCGTACAATACCAGTGTTGGTAGGATTATAGTCAGGAGAACAAAACAAAGAATAATGGGTTAAGTCAGGGTGAAGATCTTTAAATTCATCCCAAAGGCTGTGGGGCAACAAGCTATTTATTTCTCGGGGTAATTAAATGGGAAAGGTATGCCTGGAGTCTCCACTGCTGTCTCCAGCAGCTATAGATCCTTTATTGTATTTATTAAATTGATACATAAATATTCATAAGCTATCCAACTTTGAGGGTAATTAAATGGCTGATCTAAAGAACCCAGACATGGAAACACACCTCCAGCAGTTAACAGTGTGTATTTTATCCAGTTATTAGGCTGATACATAAATATTCCACAAACCCACAGTCAATTACTTGTATCTGCTCATGCAGAAGAAAAGCATTTCCCCATAGTGTGGCCTGGAAAATATAACTAATCAAAATTCATAGCTGAATTTGCCAATGAAAATCATTTTGGTTTATGAGTATTACGAGATAAGGCATGGATGAACACATTCACGTCTTCTTGTCCATGATGAAAAAAAATTTGCTGCTTTGTACGACAGAAGAGGCCACCAGAATAAAGATATCCAATATCATTCTGATTAAGCAGTCAATTTAGTTGCATGCAGACATGAATAAAAATGTGCAGATAGGGCTGTGGATATAATAATGCTGCTGTAATGAAGTGCAAATTTTGCACAAATCAGATAGGCAGATATTTACAGAAGAAAATGCCACTCCGACATTGATACCAATTCCAAGTTGAACTGGTGCGGCCATCTCGTATCAAATCCATAACCCGTGTATGGTGGGTCAATATCTGGGTTTGTACCACTATAATAGCGAGGATGTGCTCTTTCTGTAACTTTATAGCAATGTTTGTACAAAGGAGATGAGAAAATGGCAGGTGTATGTTGTAATCCTGCAGCACTCTTTTGTTATTTACATCCTTTCCTGTACAAACTCAAATTTCCCAAGTAATTTACAGTTGTATTGACACTGTCTCAGAAACCAGCATGCTTCAGCAAGGAACACTGCAGGGATTATCTTTAGCAAATAAGAAGACCATCTGTCTCAGCAGACGTCTCCCCAGTAAACAATCCACTCTCCACCTCCCTCCCTTGCTAATAACAATTTTTTAACAAATGAAAATATACTGTATTCCACCTTTCCCTCCAAGTTCATGTTCCATTTTTCTTTGCATTCCATATATGTTTTGACAATTTGAATAATGGTCTTTTTGGGACAAGTTTTCCATTATCACAAATATTTTAGTTAAATGGATGTCAGAAATACACATGCACGTGTGTATGCACGTGCATGCACGCGCACGCATACACACACACACACACACACAAGACACAAATTGTACACTTATCATATGTATCATGTATTAGAACGTAATGGAAATAATGTGAACATTAAAATTTAACAAACCTTTGACAACCTGGAAGTTTTTTTCAGCATAACAATAAAGTTTGCACAAGTGCCTTGACAGCCTCAGAGACAGGCTGCTTGGCTTTTATAAGGCAAAAAAATAATATCCCCAAGTCACCATTTTCTAATTGCTTGTAGGGTACTTAGATACAGTAATAATATGTTGAGATGAAAACCTGGCCCTTTTACAAATGATTCCAACATTATAAACTACAATTTAACACCATTAGTAAAGCAGGAAAAACATTCCGAATCACACATTATCTTCACATACAAAGAAGTAAAAAGTTGTTTTGGTGAAAGGTGATACATCATCCTAAGTTACTATGATGACAAGAATGCTTAAGATACAATAATATCTTCCAAAATGATCTTCAAGTCTTAGTGAGAATGTCACCATTATATAGACTTGATACATATGCCATACTGCATTTTTTTTCCGAATGGCACTTATGAGAAAAAATTGACAGGACAATCCCTGTTGAAGTCTTTTAGAAAGGTCAGCATGCTGCAATCATTCAACACCCGTTCATTGCCCATCTCTCTCTCTTCAACTAATCAGCAGGTGGCGAGATCCCCACATCAAATACCATGCACTATTTGTTAATCCAAAAAGATGCAAAACACTTGCGAAAAAATACTCAGTAAAATTACAAACTCAAAATGAAACACAAGCTTGGTTGGTGACTTACAGTGATAAATCGTCCATGATCATCTAGAGTCTGTCTGCCCAGTTTCTCTGTGATGAGTGTGACCATGCCGTCCGCCAGTACAAAGGAGCCTGTAAGCTGCTGCTGGTGCTGGGTACAGTACAGGGAGGATGGCGGTGGCATCAAGACAGCACCAACAAGGAGAGGGTGGATTTACAATGACTTGTCCATGATGTCTGAATGAATGAGTGAGTGAGGAGACCTGTCTTCAGTGGGGAAGTAGTGTCAATTCAAGCACCTGCTGGAATGATAAAGAAAAATCCCATGCTTCTGTTATTATTATTATCTCAAATTTAATACCAGGGCATTTTAGTTTAACAAAATAAATAAAAAGGCAGAGAAAAAAAAACTTAAGTATTAAACATGCTATTCTACACATGCATAGATTGTCACATACAAAAGGGATGGATAGAATATCCAACATACAGTGTACTCTGCATAATGTTCAACCATTTATACAAGTGCCTTGTCTAATCGTCAGGTATCACATATTTCATGAAAACAATTTAGGAAAATCTAAAAATAACAAGGCAGCAAAGCTGTCAAATGTACAGACAAAAAGCAGACGATAACAATGCACAAAACGGGCTACTGTCAATTCTGANATAAAAAAGACGATCTGATCAATAAAAAATACCAAATACCAACCTCTTTACAAATATCAAAACAGATGTAAGCTTGGATTATGAACAATCTTACACGAGTCCTTACATAATAAGTTGAATAACATACCAATAAATGCAAAGACGATGTTTCATAAGTGGAGAATAACTAAAAATAGTTGAAGGATGAAATTCAAGGAAGAAAACGTTTTTCATGTCAAATTCAAGAGCTTCTAAGAAAAAAGGAACTGCAGCTGCAGAGAAAACAACTTATCTTTTTGTGATGCAAAAAATATTTACAAACATCACAGACATCAATATCACTGGTGCATGCAAAGGTATAAAATCTAAATGTCTTTAGAGAAAATTTAATATCACTTTTCTCCCCGAAAAAAGCATAAAAACATACTTCCTGCTGCAAGGAGTTCCACAGTAAACATTACTTGTAAGTATCACTCAATTTGTTTGATTGATGAAATTCTCAGCAGAATTCAAGAACCATATAACACCAAGGCCTTATGTGCCTATACTTCACTCATTTTGAATATACCAATCAATATGTCTCTCCACAAGAGAGATGACACATCTTTCGCATAATCTTTTCTCAGATTTTGCAAATTAAATAGATTCCCTGAATAGCTACAATGGGCAGCCTCAGGCAAGTATTGCGTTGTCACAAGTTTTACCGAAATTGAAGTCCTTTTTTGTTTGGCACTCATACAATACATGCCAGTGAAAAATTTTCTCCTATCATTTCATAAATGACAACATTTTTCGACAATCTATTGACATTTTTTATCTCTTTTTAAATGGGACCTAGAGATGGAAATTCCAAACAATTTAAGACACTAATTTCTCAATTTCAGTCACATATGGTACAATGTGTGCAACAAAGCAGAATTTGCATTAAATAGAGAATTTTTTTATCAATTGCTCAAATGCCACTCTGGGTTCTATGGCTTCCTGTTTTCCTTTCCTTTTACCACATAAGCTCATGAATTTTTTCTTTTGCATTACTTATTTGACATTTCATATCTCAGACCTTTTTTAAAAACAAATATAGTCTGGGGTTTCGTAATTTGTTTTTCTGGTGTAAACAGCCTCATCTTCTCACTGACCGCTACATATGTCACAGATTGTGAAGTACCAGGGCGCCCGACAAAATTATCTAAGCGAAATGTTTGGACAAACCTGGCATGCACCTAGCTCTTATGCAGCCCACACTTGCTACAAAAACCACCTCCAGCATAACAGCACCACAACACCTGTATTCTAATCAGTCAGTTTGACAAACCAGCCCATATAGCATTATCCTCTGACATTAGGGGACGATTGCATTCAGCCATCTGTTGAGGTTATATTAGGGAGGCTGAAGGACAAATGTATATTTTAAAGTATAACTACAGGCAATGAGGTGATTTCCCTCCTGAGATTTCCATTTGATGTGAGGCACGGAATACTTCGCTCTGATATTTGTGATGAAAAATATCACACCCATGATCTTATCATGAGTCTAGTAAACCAACGCATCCAGAGTAGGAGGTAGATGGTAAAGATACACACAGTAAACAATGTAATTATGTTGGATGGATAAGATTTGTAACTGACTGATAAACTCAAAGGGTTGAGGACATCCTCCGAATAAAAATAAGGGCGTGTTTCTAAAACAACCATTTGTGGTTGCATAACTAATAGTACTATCAAAGAAAAAAATTTCTTTAGAGCACTATGTGTGATGGAAAGCATGATGTGCATCCATGCTAAAAACCCGTGTATATACAGATAATGGAGATTTATCTTTCACAGCACACCTGCCCCAAGTTAACCAATCAATTTTTTCTGTACTTCTGCAATTTGTCCCATTGTTAGAAATCTTTCTGCTTAACTTTATTATTCCTTGATTTGCCAATACAATGTTTCAACCCCCCCCTTCAAAAAAAAAAAAAAAAAAAAAAAAAAACTGGCACTGACTTAATAGGAGTGTTAGAACACAGCCTATTCTACACTCATTAAAATAACTGTTACGTCTCCACAGCCATTGCCTAAGTTTCATTGTTAGTGCTATAAAAGGTGCTTGCCAAACTGGTTACTCAACCATGGCTGGCTAACAGTGTAGGAGGAATTTTGTTAATTATTCAATTGCTGCAAGCATTGCTGTACCATTGAACATGCAGTGGAGATCAATGCTTCTCATACAGTGCACCATCACCATTGGTACCACATCTGTGGGGAAGACTTCCTCCTATTTGTTGTCCATTTGTAAAGGGCTTTTGTTTCAGGGCAAGAAAATTGATGAATATCCAATTAACTGGAGATTGCATCTGATGTGAAAAGATTAGGACTAACAGTGAAAGTTGACACAGGTAGTACTATCATCAATTAGCCAGATTCTCATGTTAGGACCAAACTGGCTGCAGGCAAATTAGGCCTAGATCTCTTCGAGTAGTATATCCAGTTGAACATGTGGCCATACTGGCCTAGTCACCCATGCTGTACATCGTAACTCACCTCAATACATCAAATAATACAGCACACTTCTTGGGGAGCCACTATCTTTCCATGCTTTGTGGCCTTTGCATGTATTGCGACTTGTGTCAGTGCTTACTGCCTTTTTTCATTTTCTCATGCTAAACTGGATGTGACTCGCTTTTCAATAAACCATGGGCAGTTCATACCATTACAGGGGGAGTTCTTAATCAAAACAAGATTGCTGAACTAAACAATGACAGAAGGTTTCATTTTATCTAGTGGTTAAACTTTCTCAATACTACTCAGATGGTGTTATACATTATATGCTGTATCGTATGATAAATGTACTCGAACAAGTTGAAATACACTGGAAAGCTTTACTTTATACAGATACATTTACTAGTGCCGCACAAAAGAAATGACAATAACCACAATAAGAGGACATGTACACTTTTAACTTACTGTGAGGCAGTTAGTGCACCTTCCACTGAACATGGGAGCCACTAGTTAGAGCATACTGCCTCTGATAAATACTAGGCCGTTTTCACCAATCTATCCCACAATGAGGTAGGTTTCTCTGTTCCCAAATCCTTTAACGAGTGACCGACAGGCACACTGATAACATTCAGCACTGCATATGACAAAACTGCTTGGTTTTACTATGTACTGTGAACAGTGGACTCAACCTAAGAGGGGTGAAAGGTAGGAATTACACCTGTAACCCTGCTAGTTGAGAGCTTCTTAAAATTCCACTAATTTCATTGGATAACAAGTTCTGTGAGGTGGAAGCATGCACCTTGTACCGTTCTTCAATTATGATTACAGATGAATATTTTTTAAGCAGACTGCCAGCAGGTTCTCCCTGGGGAACTTTCCAACCTGCCTATCACTAATGGTACGAGGTGGAGGGCTTTCTTACAGGCCTATTACTTCTTATGGAATTTTAATGCAATGATAAATTTAAATTCATTGTTACAATCATGTTCAGAGTAGGGAAAACAGTCTGCATGTTAAATTGAGCACACTGAGTGCAGAGACAAATAATTTCAGTAGAAAAAATCTTTTTATGATATGTATAATGACCTAGAAGTGATAGCGTAATTATAAGTATTATAAATGCTGGTATATTTGTATCCCCCCCCCCACACACCTGTATATAATATAATCAATTTGGATAATAATACAATAAATGCAACGAAGTTTCGCCTTCTCATTTTGTTAAAAAAAAAAAAAAACCTGCACAATTTCAATTCAGCCCCAGTATTATGTTAAGGCTGTGGCACATTTCTGTACCCACAGCATTCGAAATGATAAAATATCAAAGTGCAAAACTAATACACATGCCACAGTATACAGACTTCATGTATGAAGTTGTCAGGTTTGAGGCACATGCATGATAAATATGTTCAAACTTAGTAACCTCAGACTGAATGCTAACTTTGCCTACCCACATTTAGTGTTTCCAGAAAGGGTGTGATTTGATCCTGGATTTAAAAAAGGTCGATGTATGAAAAATATGACAATTTTTTATGAAAACATATGAAGGAACCCTATAAGTTGTGTTAACAGAAACTGTCCTTACAAAAATAATTTTCTATAGCCATGTTTACTCAAAAATTCTAAGCTTCATATATAAATATTGTCTTGTTCTCCTTTTCTGTTTCTTCATGTCCAGCTTTTAGTTCACTGCACGGTGTGCAAGGTGACATCACTTTTTATGCCCAGGTTCAGTACATTGCCACATGAGATCTGCTCTCCATTTGTTTAAATCAATCAGTATTACCATACTTTTTTTTATCAAGAAGCTGAAGAAAAGATGGCCCAAAGGGTAAAATAAAGATTCAGAACTACACGGTTCTGTGCTGATGATATTTACATCTCTGTCTTATCTTGGTTTACCAAAATAACAGTGACTAGCAAAATGTATTGACTAAAAGGCCATTTGGAAAACTTATATTTTAAGTGAACACGAAAGAGGCTGACCCATCTGTCAAAGCATTCACCTGGGGTAAAGAACCTGTTGTATTTCTTTGACACTTCAAGAAGTTTACCTTTATAAAGTAAACCTGCCTTAATAGTTGTTAAATGGAGGGGTAAACACAATACAAGTACCATGCATTGATGGTAAGTGACTATTTGAAGGCTGTTTATCTTTTTTGTGTTAATCACATTATTTTTCCTGTCCTTCCTTTACCCCCCCCCCCCCCCCCCCCCACCACAGTCAAAATATAAAGGTATAATGAAGCACTGCACAATTTCCCTCTATTCAAGTTAATATAAAACCTTATCAAAGACAAATCACATTCCTCATACTGTAGAGACTATTCTAATGACCCTCATATATATCTTTCCACTTTAAATGCAAATTCAATTTGTTCTTTACAGTGATCAATGTGGCTAACTTAACTTAGCATAGCACATACACAGTACCTTTCAATGCAATTTTTCTCTGCTAGTCTTCTGACTCCGCTGTGTTCTGCAGGCATCCAATTCGTTCCAACAGTTTTATACCAGCTCTGCGTTTTAATAGCCTTAGCCCTCCAGGGAACTAGCGCATACCTGTCAACTTTTCTAGCTCCCTGTCCCAGCTGACCGGAGCTTTGACCCAACAAACATAATCTAAATTCTACGTCACCGAAAGTAATGGCCCAAACTCATGTTCAAATCAATACATCACAATGATATTCATTCACCCTGCTACAATATCCTGATACACTGGCCACTTTATCTCAGGTAGACTGCCCTATGCATGAAACTCGTGTGAAACCTGATAGGATACACAAGTGGGGCCAACATGGGGGATGAATGGGAGCCCAGAACACTGGATAAAGAATGGTGCCATTGCAATGTTTGCAACAACATGCTTTGCAATCTAGTTCTATGAAAACACTATAGCTACCTGAATGGTTGATCAACCATTCCTCTCTTGACTGCTTTTGTGTGGCTAACCCGAGTACACAGATAAGAACACAATTCTATCAGCATGCAGCAGTTGACACGAGCCTCTAGACAATACTGTGTGTAATTTGCGGCACTGTTCTTCAAGTATTGGAAGTTCAATGCCCAGGCCCTCCTACTTCAGTCTACAAAACATATGCACCTGCATGTGCTTATATTTTAATGCAAGGTACATTGCATAACATTCACTACACTGCCAGTGTAAATCAATACCATTTATTATTATTTTTTCAATTTTACTTATAAAATCAAATGCACACTACACAGATATGAACATTGAAGAAAATCACTTCACTCATTGAAAAATACACAGTAATATCTAAAAGAACTCTTTGACAAAGATGTCCGATTTGCAATGGGAATCAAGAACTTTAATCCTCAAGCTCTTATCAAAACACTTTAAATTTCCTGCATCCACACAGGGATTCATTATTTGTATTTGAATTTCTTTTTCCAGGCCACATAAATGTTCTTATCGTCTTGTCCACAAACTGCTCCAGCCTACATTTCATTCTGTAGTAGGTCTGATAAACAAAATCCATAATGTCGTCCCTTCACAAACCCATCCATCACTGTTTTTATTACATTTGTGGATCCAGTTTAATGTCTCAGTCAATCACAGTGACAAATATAACATTCTCTTTTGCTACCAGATTTATGATCATATTGTTGTCCAACTTAGTAAATATCATGTTGTCAGATCTACTCTGATTAGAAAATGTTAACATTTTCTTCTTGATGCCCTTGAAATTCATAACAATTTTTTCAATCCAAGTTCACTTGCGATATTGTATTATTTGACTGAACTTGCAGTGCATTGAAATAAGATTCCTCTTGATGATCAGACACACTGCAAATCTCAATGCTATTTTTTGCTCACCAAAAAATAAGAACACATACTATATAACTTTTTAAAAATTCTTACAACCAATTCCAAAATTTTCTGCAAACTGCCATGATGTATAGCCAGAAAATATTCAAGACATGCACTGCCTGGGCAGTGCTCTCTCTTAATTTCCTCATAAAATCAAGCTGTAAAACCAAACAGGATTCCTGGACCAGTTAAGGTCCTCCTCCCGCCAATCCACATGTATGAAATCCTAATCAAGCACCTTTAGTCCTAACCTACATATTATCCCTTGCTTTATGACATTTAACTGTTCATCACAGTTTTAGCTCTTGAGAGAGAGAAAGAGAGGGAGGGAGGGAGGGAAGAAGGGCACTTGTATACAGATGTAATCTCTAATATCAGCTTGAACATTGAAACCTCATTATTACATATAATAATGTCCATTATGTCACATGAAGAAGCTCTCTGTCCACAAGATTGCTTCTTTTAAATTATTTCCCCCAGGAGTGTATATGTTAGCATCAAATGCAATACAATAAATGTATTTTTTTCATGAAGTTTAAATATCTCGGTTGATATCCAAGTTGAAAATCAATGATGGAAATGCTCACAGAACCTCTGGTTATAACCCAGTTACACAACTAGAAAATATCAGAGGAAATTGAACTCAAAATCAGAGCCAGTGTCACCAAGACAAAGTCCCACACGAAGAATTGGTTTTTATAGACGGAACACTTTCCACGAATTAACAAACTTCTACTACATGCAAGTTTTCAGTATATGACATGAGGAACATATGTCGAATTCTAAGCCACCTTTCAGACTCTACCAAAGTTATAGTCATACATTCTTTGATAACTTCTAAGTTGGATTATTGTAACTTTTTTATATGGATGTCCCAAGAAACAGATAAAAAGACTACAACGTATTCAAAACATTTTTGCTACATTATCAACTCATACATCTATGGACAATCATATTATACCAGTTTAAAAGGAACTGCCTTGGCTGCCATTCCAAGGCAAGGTTTTATTTAATGGTAAGTTTTTGTCCATGACGCTTTTTATGAAGTGGCACCAACTTACTTAAACAATCTTTAGTTGTTCCTACCAGAAATGTGCGATTAGTAGACCAACTATTATTGAAACCTGTAAAAACTTATGGGAACATCTCTTTTAAATTAGCTGGTCAAATGGAATGGAATATGCTACCAACTAAAATCCACTCAAGTGAATCAACTGCTAATTTTGAAAGGGAGTTAAAGACATATCTTTTAAGGAAATTTTATGATTATCCTAATTGTAATGGGTTTTATGGGAGAATTAGGCCATCTTGATGAAGAATCTTAATCTTTCTTAATATTTCCTTTTGACATATCTTGGTAATTGTATTCTTAAGTACTTGCTTTTATGTATAGTCTACTGAACTTTTTTTAATGAATTTCAGACTCAAATTTATTATTATTATCACCAAATTTATTATCTCATAAATGTGTGGGTGGGTGTGTGCAACTATGTGCAGAAAAATCCATGGTACAAAAGTGAGGATAAATGACATCTGTGATGCTGCCCATTTCCATAAAGCTGGTTATGTATAAAGATATCAAATGCCCCATTTACCATGACATCGTAACATGTCAAACTGACTGTGATGATAAATATGTCCTTGTTTTTACCGTTTTCTTTTATTCATGAGGAAAGAAAGCCAAATAAGTGTCAAGATTTTCGATTTTCAGGGGTCTCACTCTGGAGAATAGGTCGCCTACAGAATTACATTATCATGAGAAAAATGTCAAAAGGCCAGTAAAGCCAAACAAATTTGATAGATCATTTCCATACTTCTCCCCACAGCAAAAAAACTATAACATGGATTTATCTCCTTGACTACTGACAGGACATACTGTATTCAGCAGCATTTTACAGCAATAGCTGTGCGTTGGATTAGTTCGCCATCAACCATCTTCTGTATTATTATCTTTGCAGAAATGTAAATAACTTTAACCTTTGTGGTGCGTCACATGTATGGATTTTGTTTTGAATCACGATTTTTAACTTGAAAGCTAAACCAAATTCTCAAAATCTTACACCAGGAGCCAAAGTACAGTAGTGCAGATTATGGAATTGCATGGGCAGTAACATTTCACCCAGTGGCTTACAAGAACTGACATTTGCATTAATTACTTTATTCAAAAGATCTTGATTAATGGGCCAATCTTTACTAACATAACCACATCAGTAAAATTTGGCTGATGCACTTTGGCAGGGGATTGATGCATGTTGTGATGAATATAGCCTGACGTGCTTGCAAATAGCTGCAGTGGAGAACTGACTGACAAGAGGCTTGCGTTTCAAAAACTCTACCCTCCATCTCTTGTAATGAGCTCCAAGCATTTAATCTACCATCTTTTTGTCTCACCTCCCAGCGCTGCACCATGAAAAAAATCAACTAATATACCTGTCAGTGTCAACTTTTATGTCTAAAGGTGGGGGTAGAGTGTATGGGGTGAAAGGAGATTGCTGTTGGGGAGAGGGTGTTGCGTTTCTAACGAGAGAACTGCACGGGAGGGTAGAGAAGAGTAGTGATTCAAGCATTATAATGAAATCTATGTACATTACTACCCAGGGTAGCTATTAATCATGGGTAGTTCAATTCCCAATAATTATCAGAGCACTTTATTCCAGCAACATGATATCTAGCACTTAGTGACCACAGGTCATCTGGCTACTGATCGGTTAATTTCCATTCCTCAATTATAATCAGTTTTCCTTTGTTCTGTCACTGCAGTTATTGGAGCACATATCATTTACAAAGTACATGAAAAAGCTTTTCTAGCCAAGATTATCTGCAAATGCTCAAATGCCCAAACATATATCAAGTGGATGTTTTAATCTTGTTAAAAGGTGCGCTTACAAATTACAATGAAATTTCTTTTTTTCTTTAGTCCGAGGTTACGACTGAGATGGACTTACCAGACCAATCATGAGCTAGCAAACAGGTGGATCTGTTGGGATTACTGCATCTTAACAGGTTAAACAATTGTTTGCGATGATCTTAACAGATGCCACATTCAAAAACTAAGAATGAGAACACTTGAGGAGCAGCTGCCTCACATAAAGCAGCATTCAGCATGCACATGCTACCTTAATTTTTAAAAGATGGAGCTAAAATTAAAATCCATTCTTATTCAAAACACTCCTGAAAATATGCCACCAACTACGCGTTGCTCCTAGAAATTATAACCCCATGAAATCAGAAAACCCTACAATTTTTGGGGGGAATTATTCTTCATTGCAGACCTAGTCCAGCAGCATATTGGTATTTGAAGGTTACTTAATTCTAAACTTTCACTAGGGCTCAAAAATATTTTAATGAGCTATTTTTCTTGATAAATTTCATACTTTTGAGTTCTCACGTTTATTTGTAATTTGAGTTTCAAGTCCTCTTTGGAGTGCCGTACAAGATAAATATTCTTTTTTAAATGTTTCCCACTGCAAAAATAAAAAAGCGATGTGCAAACATCAGAGTATGAAATGCTCCTTTCAATGAAATAAATAAAGTTCAGTCGCAAACAAAGGTATCACTTTCACCCCAATCTCAGCTAAGTAATTGAATTCCCAACTTCATTGGGTGTAAAATGCAAGCCTGCCTTGCAGGTTTGAACGCTTGTTTTGTTAGTGTGTTCAACTTTTCAACTCAAATTACATACATATATTGCTATTTACACATTTCATACAAAATCTTTGTATCCAAAACATTGCACACAATTGTACACACGGGGAAGATTATTCCCACATTGTTGTCACACTTTCTAGCTGGTCCACATGCTGTAACTTTCAAATTGTAAACTTGTGTCAACATAAGTCCACGTGTGCATCTCAATTCAACTGATTTAACATCTAAGAATTAGACTACCCACCTATTTACAATAAATCAAGTAGGTTCAATATATTTCAATATATTTCAATTCACCAGTTAAACACACAACAGACTTTCAGACATGCAATATGCAGATGTTAAATTAACATCCCTTGTACATTTTTACATCTAAAACCTTTCCAATCTGTGTTTAAATTTCACTATTACAGACTTAGCTTATCACAATACCAAATAAATTATATGAAGTAGACATCTAGAAAATTAAAATAATTTTGATTTATGAACCAGGCGCCAAACAGATCTTGTATACAGGAATATCATAATGACAGCACCTGCATAACATATGATCAGGCAACAGGAAACCCATTTTAGGGCGCGTTGACATAAAACACAGGTAGTTCTTTATTGGAACAAGCCTTCTCTGTCTGTTGGGAGGTTAGGTCAAGTTCATCAGCAGATGTAATTCCATTTTCTTCCTCCTACTCACAAATCCATCACCAAGATATTAATTAAGTGACACACTTTGGAGAACAGAGGGATAACAGTTGGGACAACTTATCCTAAACATAAATACACCTTTCATTACAAAGATTTGCATCATGACAGAAAAATACAGGGTAGGGCAGAAAATCAGTAACATAGCTTATGTCATTTGGTTTCCTCCCAAATATTTTTTAAAATTTTCTCTACTGGTAAAGCATTGTCACCCCCAACCCCCCCCCAAAAAAAAAAAAATTAAAAAATAAATAAATAAAAAAATAAATAAATAAAATTTTCAAAAATGTCAAGTCAAATCTTACGAGAACAAAAATGGATAATTCAATCCAGTGGCCAAATGTTGAGAAGTATCATATTAATTTTCAATGATTTCCAAAAAAAAGTCCTCTACTTCTGAAAATAATTCAGCTCTCACTTCTACATATATATTAATACTTACTTCACCACACAACCTTCCGGAATCTGCACTCAGTGGCACCAGGGTGCCTTCTTATTAGCACTAGTAATGGAATATGACATCCTCTGTACTAATGGGCCAAATTCCGTTAATGTGGCCTCCCAGCCAGCAGTCGAAGTTATACAACACTTACATAACATTGCTCAAACTGCACTAAGAACACCAAATATCTGGCACACCAGACACTAAACAATTGAAAACTTTTCTTCAGAAGTAGGCATACAGTAGTTTAAGGGACAGGCATTTTAAATTACCAAGTTAAGAACAGGATTTATATTAAAGTTGACAATTATATTTAACTTATTGAATTTTAAGTGGTACAAAGTAGGATTTTAAATAATTGGTCAATTTGAACAAATGAAAAGTAATAGATGTCTCTTCCTGCTGGGGCAACCAATAATTGATTTTCAGATCACTATACCTCTTTCTAACACATAATTTAAATTCATCATTATCTATTGATTATAAATAGTGATAAACATCAATGAGAACAAAATGCTTAAAACTGAAAATCCAATCCACACCTAAACATAATTCTGGAATGTTAACAGGTTGTGCTTGAAATAATGAATCTGTACAGCACAGTCAAAACCCTACTACACATATGCTGCTGCAGATAACTACATTTTGGGTATCTGTGGCAATTTATGTGTAGTGACATCCATTATGCAAGGAACTCCATTCAGTTCAATAAAGGTTCTTCTGATATAAATACAATCTTATATAATATTCAATAACAAAAAATATCTGCATCTTCGAACCATCGTTTTTTTTTCATTATCTAAAAGGCATACTATTTACTGCTTCTGTTATTTTTCTCTTAAAGCGAAGATTGTTCAAGAGACTAGACTTTGGGGGGGGGGGGGGGGGGAATGTCTGAAAATTAAAAAACCCATAAAGTGAAGATTTAAGTAAAATTCTGGATTTTGCCAAAAATTTATACCTATACATGTAAGATTGATCAATACTGATGAGACATCATATATCAACTGCTTCAATACACTATATCATTATGGCAAGAGTTTGAAAGCGCTAACGGAAAAACTCATTTTTGTTTTTCATGATAGAGTGATGTTACAAAAGAGGACATTCGATTCAGTTTAATCTATTCAAATGTTACCCGATGGACATGTTAATCCTCAGATTTCTGTGACCGATCTATCACTGATCAACAAACACATCCTTTCTATCCAGAAACCTGACACAAGACCATCAATCCTGCCATTAATGTTTCATTGTCTGGACATCATTACTTTGAAACCAGTAATTTCCCCTGTCTCCAATTTCTTATTAGAAAGGTCAGTTCATAATGAGCATTTTCCCTTCCATAAATCCTCTTCAGCAGGTACAAAGCTAGCAACTAATAAGGTTTAGCCTGGGCACAATTTGTTAGGCAAAAAATAAATAAAAGAGAAAAAGGAAGCAATAGTAAATGTATAAAAAAAGATATGTTATTATATGTAATCTCTAACACTACTGTGCTTTTCAATTGTTTTTTCCTACATAATTGTAAGTTAAGCTTCAATGTGAATAACAATGTTGGGGATGTAATATGATACCAAAAAACATTAAATACAATGTTGAGAGAATTCATAGGACAAGAGCTTGCTATTACTGAAAATGTCAAATTCTTCTAAGATGGTTTGAAATTGTTATCTAACACAAAAGGATAAGTGGTGTTATGAAAAAAAAAAATCTTACCCAACATTACCGATAAGCTTCAGAGGCTGTGTGAATAAGTGTGCACTTGCGGTACCACCAGCCTTTTAAATCTATGCATCGATCTTCTCAGTTGCCCGATAAAGCTTACCTCCAATTCACTATTGGCATGAAAACAAAACAGCCAACTGTGCTGGTTTCAATGCTCAACCTTACAAGTTTAATTCTGGAGACATATATTCAACAATACGGAATATTTGCTTTCCTCCACTGATCCATTGTTGGAACAAATGGTGGACAAATCCACATGGAGTACTGTCAATGAGCCATGATTCTGTCAAACTAAAGAGCATTCAAACTATTTCACCTCTGCATGATTTGAAAGCTACCTGGGCCTTCATGTCTCAGATTCTACTGAAACTTCAAAGGCACTGTACAATAACATATTTGTGTGGGTTGCAACTGTGCACACACACTCCTTTTTCTATAAATAGTTGAGAAACTCGCGAATTTGTTTTGCCTGCTTGGCCATAAAATTTCAAAGTGTGAAAAATAGTCTAAGACGTTCACTTTAAGTTGCCTGTAATATTCGCTAAAACCTGTTGCCAGGCATATCATTAAAACTATCCGACAGGCATTTCATAATTTGTTTCAAAATGTCTAATAAATACATAATCATAACTTCTGAAACACATTTATTAATTGTAAACTAAGAACTTGCAGGTGACAAGAAAGTTTATATAGGATACATGCATACATATTCCCCTGACTAAGCTTTGTGAGATATTAATAATAATAATAAAAATAATAATTATTATTATTATTATAATATCAAACAATTAAATAGAGCTTCATGTGTTCATAGATATTTGAAAAGTTACATGGTGATATAACATACAAAGGAAAAACCATAACTAAATTCAAAACTTTTTTCACTCAACAGCCCCAAATCTACACCCCCATTAGACTGATATCCGTATAGATGATGACTACAAAAACTACAAAAATTGATACCAATCCTAAAGATAAAGAGTTTGTGGGGGAGTGTCTTTATAGCCCTTCACAATACTCTGCATCCTATATGACCATTCATAAAAAAATGTAACAGAGATTTTTTATCAAAGTATTAACCAACTTGTATATCTGAGCAACCATGCATCACAATAACAATCACCCAAACAGAAAATAAACAGTATACACTGTAAAAAAAAAAAAATAAATAAAAATTGCTTATATGTGTACGACATTTAGGAACATCTGAAAGATACTATTCACCCAATGTGAAAGAGATGTAAGGCCAGATGGCAAAGAGTTTGGATAGATGGATGGTTAATAGAAATACAGATGGGTCAACATCATTAATAGTTCACCAGATGGATGGAATCTTCCACATATAGCTATAATTATATATTTAGGAAATCAACCAAAAAAAAAGAGAGAAGACAAAGGGTTTTTTTCATATTGTCTCGCAAGCTTCATTTCAAAGCTGGGCTCTGGAAATACTACAATCTTAAAACCATGCTTGTTACATTATTCCACTGCAAGTAGACAAATCTATAAAAAGGGGTTACCAAGGACAGCAACCAATGCCATTCAGATTGTCAACACATAAAAAAAGATGTCATTAAAGAGACCTATAATAAGTTCAACTATGGCCAACCCAGTAGTGTTAGTAGTATAAATTAACCAACTGATGACAATACAAAAGGAACATACTGATGAGAAGTTCTCCATATTATCACCACCATAGGCTAAACAGATTGTTGTTCAGTTAAATAAATAAATGCATGTTTTATAAGCATGGACATATGCCTTAGGCCAAAGCATTTGTAGCCTGAAGATATAAGAAATGGATAAAGAAAACCCAACTTCTCTCAAAAATGTTTATCTGAATTCAAAGAACTGCAAGACAATGCCACTGTCATTTTTGACTTAATACTTTGGCATTTATGCTATGCCACTCAATAGAAATATCTTGTCCATAAACAAAATAAAACCCTATGTAGTATCCAATAATCACCTTCTTCCCAAATGTCGGCACCTCTATCCACATGATAATTATATTCATAAGCTGGAACATCTTGATCCAATTGCGATTGACTTATTATAGGAGGACTGCCCTGGACAGTCACAGGATGGTATTCTGACACTTGGGGCCTGCTTCACAAAACTTCAGTCTGTAACTTGGTCCAAACTTTTAGTCCAAATTTTTAGTCTACTTTGACTGCACCAGATAAATCAGTAATAGCACAATTAATAGAATACCATGGCGGTTTTATAACAAGAAAGTTGCAGCCCATGTCATAGGCCAACAATTACTCTATTTTAGTAGACTACTATTCACTTAAACTGAAGTGAAGTAAATCAAAATTTCCCCTAATAACCTCTTTTAAACTCTTATGAAAAAACACACAAAGAATGGGTTCATATATCATTGTCGTAATTATCAGCCTTTGTTTCATTAGTGTGCGTCATTGACATATTTAAATATGTAAAAAATATCAATAAATGTCATGGCAAAGACAGAAGGTGCATATTTACATTTCCTCCCATGTTGAAGTATATATTGCCCTAAGCATAAATATTTCACTAAGCTTCCTACACAAATCAATCAATGACATCAATGTACACATCTGGTACTGAAACTTAAAGATATAATAAACAAGAAGGCTGAAATGCAAACTATGTCTTTAATGTTAAAAACACATAATAATATTACCACATCTGTAATGTTAGCATTCATTTAACAACATGTATGTTATCATGACTCAAACCTTCTAAAAGATAAAATTTCAGCATTACTCAGATTTACATTAGAATGCGTTCTGAATTAGAATGAGGATAATGAACAAATAATAGTAAATTTCTGATATAACAAAGGTGGTTTATGTCAGGAAAATTGAGTAAATAGTCATTTATTTGAAGGCATATTGCCATGAAAAGATAGAGAGAGAAGATTTTAAGTTGTGAACAAAATCATCACTGGTTAAATTGGGGTTGCACAAATAAACTTTTCTTTTTCAATTCAAAATTAAATAAAATAATTTTTCTCCGTTACGAGATCATGAGAGCCATTCTTAGGTGTCCAAACATAACTATAAGCATAAAAGAAACAATTATGTTCTGCACAATATGAGTTCACGTAAACAAATTCTGAAAAATTACAATTTATACAAAAAAATAAATAAAAAATAAATAAAAATAATGATTCTTTTCCCAACACTGGTCAAAGGGATATCCATTGTTTTCAAAACTTACATAATACTGGTGTCCATTTCTTAATATGTTTACAAAATACAAATACACAAGACAGCTTTAACCACCCTCATTTAAGTTATATCCCAATTCAAACACCATTAAAATTTTTATTTTAGACCAACAGTAGAATTTTAATATATCAATCCTTCTCATAACCATAAATCTGAGTAAAATGTATACTATTCATCTTTCCTCTTGACAAAATGGTGCATGAAAATAGACTGACACACCTTTGTTACATAAGATTCTTAGTTCTTATGCTTTTGCACTGCTTTAAAATAGGTGATAATAAACCTCATAACCTTGGTAAACAAGCTTTACTTGACGTATGAAGGTAATTTGACATGATGAAGTATTAGAATAAAACGTGACAAAAACAGTTTGTGAGTAGCATAAACACAAAAGATAGATGCACTGGCAGATCTGTAGGCAGAAATGAGGCTTTTTCCTCACCTGAATAACATTAAATTATAATTTTTAATAATAATAATAACTGATGAAATATGACTAAAAACAGCACAATTTTTTTTTTTTTTTTTTTTTGGGGGGGGGGCAAGTAAATTTGAGTAAAACTTTATTTTGGTCAAATTTTTTTTTTTTTTTTTTTTTTTTTTTTTTTTCAAGAAGGGGGAGGAAAAGACAAATAGTTGGGGGAGGGGGGGGGGGTGGGGGAGG
>NW_019775903.1:13344-48439 GCF_001039355.2 Lingula anatina | reverse complement strand
CAACAGCAAATTATCTGCTATTACCGATTAAAAATTATATCCAACTGAAATGTTGAAAAGAAAACATACGGGAAAAAATCCAACTTTAAATTTCCCGCACATAGACAGAAATGAAACTTTTAAAGAAAGTAGGTTATCAATGAAGGTAAAGGTCGAATGGTCACGTGATCAAACTATCATGGCGGAGCGAGGAACATTAAATTTCGCAAATAAGCTTTAGATTGCTACGAAATGTCAAGCAGACGACCTAAAAGGCCTTCTTCGGCTCGAAGAAACATAAAGCAGGAAACATTTTCATCATTTGTCAGGTAAGTATCCATTTGATGCACAGCGCTGCTCAGCATTAGCGCTTGAAGTGCGGTTGCCCACCACGCTAAGAATAGGCGCCAGCGTTTAAAATTACCTTGTATTTGCTAACAACTTTATACGATATTTTCTGAGGTTATGTAGCAATATAACTTGCACCCACGGATGATATGAGGTTCGTATTTGGCTTAGTTTTAGAACTGCTCTTAATTTACACCAGATGAACGTGTTATAACAGTTTTGTGTCGTGTGACACACGAGAACAAACACAGCTCGGCAATGTTTTGGATTTGAAAATATAGCAAAGATTTCAAAGATTTACAACCCATGATATGTCCTTGAGTCAATGGTTATACCATGGTTAATTTCACCATCATGCTTATGTTGAAACTGAGCATCATGATATTCCAAGAAAACCATAAGTTGGGTTTGTTATTCATCTTTGACTTGGGTAAAAATAAAGTGCGAAATGTCAATAAACGATGCAAACTAAAAGATATGATAAACAAATGACACAAACAAAACAAAGCAATTTTGGCAAATCCATTGAATCTCTTTTATACAGAAATTTAGATAAAAATAAAGCTCAAGAGAGAGATCAGCGTCCAATTGGAACTGGTAAGCAGATCTGTATCTGCAAATCCATTATCAAATGAGAACTCCCTTCTTCACAGACAATTAATTTTTGTCTAAAACTCTGAACAAAATCATTTTAGAAGTTTAGGGTTAGCATATTTAATTTATATTTTTGAATATTATTCTCTTTAGTGAGTCTGATTACATGTACATGACTAAAGATTTAGTACTGTAGTTGAAAGGTGTTTTGAATTTCACTAATCAAGTTGCAGTTATATATATATATGGTGTATTTTAAAAGAAGTAAACATTTTTTATACCTTTGTAAACTAGTTTCAAGTTTCTACGTTGGATCAGAAATAAGCTGGCAATCTTATTGTTTGATAAATCATTGATGTAAATTAATTATGATCAATAACCTCACCAAAATAATATAATGACAGCTTATTTTCATGTCACTAGAGTTTGAAATGTATTCATTTTTTTCCAATATTGCTAGTTCAAGTCGGCTCTGGCATGTGCAGAGCATATTAAAAGGTGGATCAAGAGCACATGCATCCAGTCCAGATGCCATCTTGTGTGTAACAGGTAAAATAATTCTTAAACACTTCCCTGTTTTCTTTATAGGCGAAAAGTGTTTGTAAGTAAGGTAGTGTTTGTATAATAATGATACTTCAAACAGGTTCATAATAGTTTAGATACGTTTTAACATCAATGTCTTTGAAGTTATGCAGTTTAATTTACGGTACTCATAATCTTAATCGATAGATAAAAAGTTGATTATGAGCTTTAAAAGATTTTATCTTTTGTATGTTATATGATAAAATTTTTTGGATTTGTGCATTTTTCTTGTCACGAAAATTATAATTTTCTGGATATGTAAATGTATGTATTGCAGAAGTTTCCTATTTATTACAGGCATTGACAGTCGCTATAATGATGGTTGTACAGAACTAGTGAACCATCTTCTGTTTGGGTTCTTTGAAAACCGCAGGAAGGAATTAGAAAGGTGTGCAAATAAGACAAATTTAGGTTATTAGCTCCAGGGTCATGGTAGTATTTTTATCTGATTTTATTTATCTGTTTTGATTATATAGAAATGATTTATTTGATACCTTATCAATAGTTAATTGGCAAAATATCATCATACAAATATAAATACCTTTGTTAAGTGTTTGGTAAATTTGCTAGTTTGATCTTTTGTTTAAAGTGATTTTTTCATTGATTGGTAAAAGTATGAGATTGATATATTCATACGGATTATAGACAATGTTGAGTATAGTTATGATAATTTTACAACAGAATTGAGACATCTGGTTAATTAAAAAAGTTCACTGTCAGTGTTAAACTCTTTTTATTAATTTTTCTCTAGCCTAAGTTAATGTTACAAGCAGTTCAGTGTTCTCTGCAAGAAGTATACTGAGCTATATAGCTGAAGGATATTTACCAGAAAATTTCCTTTCATAAAAATGGCAATAAAACTTGCTTGATTCAATGCAAGACACTTTTATTATTTGCAGCTCTGGATTTGCGGAAGAAACAATTGATGGTAAGATTGGTGATTGATATATTCAGAATGCTAATGCAGAGTATTTAGCAAAGTCTTTTTAATTTTTTAAATAGAGCTGTACTTTAAATTTATATTTAAACAATTTTATAACAGTTACATGAAAAATATGTATATTGTTGCAGACATAATATGTTACATATTAATAATATACATTATATTATTAAGCATATCTGATGAAATCCTTAACTTTGTCTTGTCTTTGTCTTATACTTTGATTATCAGATTGCTTATGATCTCTGTCAAACATTCTATTTCTCTTAGATCTTCTTATTCTGGTGAAACATGACAGTGTTCACATTTATTGCAACCCAGTGAACTACCTGTACTTCCTGCCATACATTGCACACTGGAGAAACCTGAAATTGCACTGCCTTCACCCTGAAAAGGTAATACACATGGTACCATTGTATCTACTTTGTGTTTTACACTTAAATCAACAACTATGATTTAGATTCCTGATATACATTTAACTGGAGAATCTTGGGTCAGTCTATGGTGTTAACACTGGTCCCATACCAAATGTTAGCAAAAATTTCAGCTAGGCCAGTCACCTTTTGTGAATTTGTTCAGTCACTGGTCACTGTTTCCTCTTTTGGCCAGTTAATGGTATCCTGAATGGGCAGTAAGTAATAAAATAGTCACTGACTGTTGGATGCTTATAAATTGTGAATTGTTTTTCAGTATGACGAAGACGAAGAGGAAGCTGAAGAATTCAAGATCCACAGCTTTATTGCTATGGTTAAAGATTGCAAGACAATTGGGATTCCTTACAGTACCTGGGGTAAGAAAAAGCTCTATTTTATGTCTCAAAAATTACAATCTTATAAGGCTAGGAAAATGATTGGTAGATTTTATTTTGCTGGCAATACGTATTGGCTAGCTTTCATTCACCATTCGATATTGAAGTTTTGCTATAAATTAAGCATACAGATATACAGATAATTATCCCAATCAATATTCAGTTTTCTCAGCTAATTTTTGTAATATTATAAGAACACTTCCATAGGACTATCTTTTCTGAAATATTCCTGTTTTGGAATATGGTTTAAGAAGCAAGAGAGTAATGATTCACTGACCTGTTTTTATCACTACTTTTATCCCTTTGACACTCTTTATATCATTTATTGTTTCAGCACATCCTCTGCCATTTGACAAATTTTCAATAGAAAAGTGGCCAGTAATACAAGCTTATGCGCTGGAAGGGTTTGGAGGGTAGGTACATGAATGATTAACACAGATGTGCTTTACCTTGAGCACATGGTAGCAGAAGGTAAATGAACTGATGCTTATGAAGTATTTTGCAAGTTTAGAATATGCAATATGAAAATTTTTGAATTATTTCTGTCAACCTAGGTCCCAAAAGGGTAATTCTGTGGCATATGAAAAAGCTATTCTCTTGCATTTCAAAAGTGATTAAAATTAACAGATTACTGTAGGAAAAAAGTGGTATTATTATTATTATTATTATTATTATTATTATTATTATTAAGTCATGCTGCTGCAATGGTTCTATTGTTTTAGTGGTGGTTTCTTCACAATGAAGCATGAAGTAGTTGATGTAAGCAAGGAGGTTGCGGAGCTGTACAGCATCATGGATCCTGTGTCTGTTGAGATGTTGGCGACTGAGGTAAGTGTTTCATTAGGCTTAATACATCTCAGATTGAAATAAGTGAGTTTCTTCCTCCTTTTGATGGATTTACTCTTTTTTTTAATGAAAAAAGGTTTACAAGGAAATTCCATGGAAGGTTAGAGTTTTCCTGCTTTTTTAAGCGTTCCCTCATTCCATCACTGCTTAGGATAAAATTTTTATCTGGTAACTTTCAATACTTTGGTCTTCAGTATTCTCTAAACTTAAAAATAAATGCAAATCATGGCATGTACACACAATCTATTATCTTTATGTAGTGAGGTATATGTATATGTGTTTACCTAGTAGTTTTATAACTTATTTTACAGCATCTTCCATTATTTGAGCGCCAGTGGAAGACTATGTTGACGACTGTGGATGTGGAGGGGTAAGAATACACACTTAAGTAGTGTACAAACAAAGGACATGCTAGCCACAGAGCCACTCCTTTATTTTAAATCGACAACATTACAAAAGAGATTTGATCTTTTGAAACTGAATCTTTATTTCATCTGAAGGAAAATGTTGAATATTTTGAATGGCTCCTCAGTATTCATTTGAGCAAAACATCAGATGCTGATTTGTAATGGAGAGCATGCAGTGTTCTTTTGTCAGCCTTACATGAATTGGCCATTTCACCAAAAATGCTGTATTTATTTTAGGAAATCAGGTATTGCAGAGCTCACTGAGAGAAAAGTTTGTGAGGTGAGTAATGTGAGGTTAAATGAAAATTAGTAAAGCTAGATAGATCAGAATGAGAACATGTGCTCAATTTTACAATGCTCTAGCATTTTCATTCCTACAATGTCTGAGATTTCAGTAAATTAAAGCTGCTTTAAAGTGAATTAATTGTTTCTTAGACTGCTTTTTTCTCCTGAGATTTAATTAAGTTCAAGTTCTGTGATCATGCAATTGACAGTTTTGATAATCATTTTGGCAAATGTATTGGCACCTCAGTAGAAATCTTGAGTATGCAATTCTCAGAGCAAGTACAGTAAAGGGGCATACACTTCATTTTGGACAGAGCCAACTGTCACATGTTATTCTAAGGTGACACAGTCAACAGTGCAGAACAACAGTCTGCAACGTTAGCACTGGCCCTATGCCAAATGCCAGTAAAATTGAAGCTGGGCCAGCATAACTTATAAATTTGTACATTTATTGTGCAGCGTTTCTGCATTTGGAATAGAGATTCATAGACCTTGATGCCCCTAAAGACCAATAGAGTTTGGTACCGACTAAAACAAAAGTATGAATTTTATCCCAGGTGCTGCATATTTATCAAAAAACAAAGATTGGATGCAACTCATTAGCAACCTTTATCTTTATCATTCTTTGATATTGCTACCATTATAATTTGTAGCCTCTGAGAAGTTACTTCAGTCATGGCCTTGTTGGAGCAATTAAGACGGACAGTTTGTAAGTGGTTTCTGTAGCATAATGCATACATATGCAAACATTCATCATAAGAGACATTTATTATGTAATGCATGTAAATGTTAAAGCATTATGAAGAATTAATTTTTTTTTATTTGACAGACTAAACAACACAGGTTCATTTTTTACTTATAAAAAATTCCTTTTTTTATCATTTAAATTTAGTTTTTTTTTACCTAGTACTAAGCACTGTTACCTAATTATCCATCTCTGGTAACAACTCTGCTTAAACACAACTTACAAGTATCAACAATCATGTAATTCTATAAGGTAAGTTCAATAATTCAATAAGTTTTAATTTACTTCATCCTTACAGTGCCAGATATCCTTTTGTCCTGTTTGGCAAAAATACAAACAAGAAGAGTTTAGAGGCAGTCAGGAAAGGAGCAGTTCAGAGCAGTGATACAATTCCAAGCTCAGAGGCTTCTCACATGGTGAGTGACAACTTTGATGTCAAGGTTTATTTGTTGGGGGTGGTTGGAGTTATTTTTGTTTTTACAAATTATAGAGACATATCCTGGACATTAATGATTCATTGGTTATTTTCTTTTATTTACATTTGTATATCTCTCCATTTTCTAAACTAGGACATACAAAACCTACTTTCGTATGTCCTATTTCTTAATCATGTGTGCTTGGGGAATGGTCTTGGCACTTTTTCAAATTGTGAGTTGGTTGTACTTAACTGGAGCAATTTGAACAATTTGAGCTTGTGTATATCTCAAATCTCAAAAGTTTCAAAATGCTCTGGGCCTATAGTATGCATTCAAATTTACACTAGTAGTTGATCAAGACACAACTAGAATCATTTAATAGAGTAATTTGCACTTCTGGTGGAATTTTTTGCTGGACTGTAGTATGCATGTTTTTAATTGAAGACAATCTTCTTGCTGTTTGTTGTTAATGTGGTTTCAATGTTTAGGTCTGCCAGGCTGTGTCACCTAAAGGTCCACTGAGCTGTGTGAGGACCTACTTCTTCCAGGCCAGCCATAAACCTTATCCAGGTAAGATATTTTTGTGAGTTATATATTGATATATTGATGGAATATTGTTTTTCTCTACCTTATTCAATTTTTTACCTTCAGAATTTTTTATTTCAGCTCTCTGTGGTTTATTATTTTTGGCAGGATTACATTTAGTTTAGTTTACTGTATAAACTATAGGTGGAGCAGCTGTCTGCTTCAGTTAACCTTACCTTTTCATGTGCTAAGATTGGGATGTTACATACTTTACTCATTTGAAACATTTGAAATAAGGTATCACCATTGAAGATGGCTTCATTATAAGTTAATAGTTGTTTTGATTTTTTTACAAACATAACATCACTGGTCTAAACCTCCTTTTTCCTTTCTTTCTTAGTAATTATTGTCATCACATGTATAAAATTGTTGAACTTCATGTTGTTGATTTTACAAAATGTTTGATTGTGCACAAATATTTTTACTCAGTAGAAAGAGAAGATGAGGCCTAACTTTGTTTTGTGAGGCTCAAAGGAGAGAGCCATTCTGCAGTCTCTAGCAGTTTAATCCCAATACACAGTATTAGAAAATTTTCATTGTATGAATGATGTGCATCTGTGGGAAAAAGTTAAATATACAAGTTATGTTATTCATGATATCATTTTGTTCCTAAATAGCCAAGAAACTGTGTTGCATGATTTGGAAAAAAAATGTTGGCATCATTTTGTGTTGTTTTGACATTTTTGGTTTGTACAGATTAGCCTCGTTTATCTGTTTGGAACACCAGCTGTATATATTTTACTTCTAATTAGGTTTTACTACAAGAGTTCTCTACAAATGTCGTGATACTTCATCTGTTGGCTGTGTGTGTTGATGATAGTTTATTTTTGCTTTTTGAAAGAGTTTGTCCAAAGACTGACACAAAACATTGTTATGATGGTGTGATTAAAAACTGAGTTTCCCTCCCCATGAATAGATTGGAGAGTTTGGTTGAGAAGAAATACCATTTGAAAAAAAAGATAAAAATCCAAATACCTCATACATCTTGTGGATATATAACCAATCTCATGTACATCCAAATACCTCATACATCTTGTGGATATATAACCAATCTCATGTACAATTTATGACTGAGTATTTAATTTGCACATTATTCCTGTTGTTTGCTGAGGTCATTCACTGCACTGGATGATTTAAAAGGTGGCTTGATCTGGCTATTGATCACATGATATTCATGTCTGACTTTCATCTCTGTTGGTTTTTATTGAAATTGATCCCTGCCTAATGGTTGGATAGGGATGCTTATTTGTTCTGCAAAATCAATTTCACTTCAGTCAGGAATTTAGGATAGAAGATGCTCTCTCAGTGTATGTTAAACAGTGGCAAGTCTTCAAAGGGAACAGTTATTAATTGAAGAATCCTTTGTTGGCAGAGCAAATTACATAACACTGTGCCTAGGACTAGAATAGCAACTTAATCCATGTTGCATTTTTTTTTACAAATTATAGTCTGAATGTCTTCAAATTGCGTGGATATGTGTGTGCTCGGCTCCTGTATCTGTTGGATCTCGTTTATCTTGTTTCCTTATTGGAGTAATCAATATGCTTTTCTTTGCTGCCTTATCCTATCTGTAAATTCCATGTCCATTCATCTTAGGGACACGGCAATGTTCATACCCCAAGAATAAGGTGATTCAGAACATAAATGTCTTTTTTTTCTTCACTCCAGACAGGCAGTATTTATTACAAATGGATGTTAATTCATTTTTCTTTTTAAGAACTACCTTACTGAGTATGCAAAAAAGGGACGAGTTCATGATAATTTGATAGACATTAAAGTGTTCTAGCTGAAGTTGACAATCTGTGTACTGCTTTATATCCAAAGGAAATCCTCAGCTAGGATTGCCAATCTTATGTGTAACACAATGCCATCTGGAGAATTAAATGATGTGTCATTATCATTTATCTTCTTTACAATGGCTAAGATCAAAGAGAAACACATTAAATGAGTTCCTTTGTTTCAGATGATATGCACAAAAACGATAGAAATGGGTCAAAATATTTTTACTTGATCTTTCTTGATTGTGAGACATGTTTTTGAAAGTACTGAGTGGTTTTCTTCATATCCCTGTGTTTGCATATATATTATTTGAAGTCTCTTATTTTCAAATGGAAATTGGTCCTTGGAATTCCCCAGATATAATTACCAAATCTAGAGAAGATTCTGATAATCTGTGATAAATTTGAATAACAATTAAAATATATTTAGGAAATCGAATAAAATCTAAAATCTGCCAAATAATCCAAATAAAGGAGGGGGTATTCATGAAAAAAAAACTGCAATGTTTCATCTCATCAGCATGTCAAATGTGGAAAAAAAGGTAAAAAAAAACTGGAGTTTGTTTATTGGCTATTAATGGCTTTTAGTGCTTCTGACTACAAAAATGTCTCCTGTTTGTGAAAGGTTAATTGTTGTTGCACACATTTAGTTGAGAATCTTAACATTGCCTCCAAGATATTAGAACAGAGAGATAAAGACCAGTTCCATATTTCATTCATGTGCCAGATCTGCTTACATTTCCAAGGCAGAACTTACCATAAGCCTTCAGGTGAATTTCTTTTCAAAAGGTTTTGCTGTCTATGGCAGGCTTAAATGCAGCAGTTAAGAAGCAGGGAGATTAGTTATTTTAAGTGATTGACAAGCACAATTCATTTTCTGTCAGCCGTAACAGTGGAGTTATCAGTGGAATTCCCCTTAGAACCACCTGTTTGGAAGGCATTTTCTTAGTGAGCTGAACTTTTTCATATTTATGAAAAATTTTATCTCAGAATGTGTGTTTATTAATAGAAATATTCAGAACAAAGGTTTCTCTTCTGGCAATTGATTGCCCTTCCTTCACAGCAAGAGTAAATTGTTTGCTTCCTATCCATTGATTGCCTTTCTTCAGAACAAAAATTGATTTAAAGAAATTCTGTCTCCCATTTTATTGAGCTTCTTTCACCAAAAGTCATTTTGCTTGTTTGTTTTCCACCATATTTAAACAAATAGATAGAAGCACAGTTAAGTGCAGTGCTGTTGAAGAAGACCTACTTTTTTCCACAGGAGCAACCTGTAATCTTAATATAATGGGATACGGCAGAACTGAACAGCAGAAAGTACTTGAGAAAATTGACACTTAACTATTGGACTCAAAGTGGCTGTCTGCTGTGAAGAATTTGGCATTTGATAGTTGTGTTGGGTTGTGCTTTAGAAATATATCATTATTAACCACAAACAAGGTATCTTTCAAGTAATCAGTTTGAATGTATGCTTGTTTTTTCTCTCTTACTAATCACATTTATCTAATTGAATATTTGAGATTGAAAGAGGACAGGCATTTGGGTAGGGAAAGTTTGGGTCTTTGCAGCAAGCATGGTGATTAGACTTGGTACTTCTCACATTTATGAAACACAACATACAGGGTGGTTTGCTCATGTTTTTTTCCATCGTCAAATCCATTCAACATATTTTCTTCATAAACCTATCACATGGCGTAGTGTTTTTATGCTTGTCTGATCACATGAGTGAATGGACATGTTGGCGTTGTGGAAATTTTTTTTACAGGCAGTCAAATTTCTAGCACATTAGGACAGTGTATTTGGAATTTAAACTTTAAATTCCCTACTTGGTGTGTCCTTGATTAAATGTGACTATGAGTACACTAGGGGGATAATAACAATGACAGTTTTAGAGGGCATAGACTTGGTTGCTCTTGAAGTGTTTTAATCTAAAAGGGAAACTTTTATGGGAATATCATACATGGATCATTAGAGCAATACATATTTGTTTGAGAAAGAAATGGCCCTTTTTATCAGGAAATTCTGCTTCACTTAGTTTATAAGTAAGAAACATGGATATCCTAAAAATATAAGCAATTGGTTCACACTGTAATCTGTTAAGCTATTCCTCGTAGACAGCATTCACATGTTTTTTGGTTAAACTGGTGGTGAAAAACTTTACCTTTTACTTTGTAGATCTGAGTCTATTATTATTTGTGTGTTTTAAGCCCACTTAAATGCCATATTACATAGTACACTCACTAGAAAATGCATTTCATAGTAGCTTTAGTTTAAGGCATTTATTTTTCACCCATCACAATCAAACTTCAATAGCCATTGAAAAATCATGTTGTGACAATTATTTTTTGTTTCAAACATTCACTTTGTTGTCTTATATTTTATATTTTCTTTTCTGTTTCAAATTACTTGACTAAACCACAATGAAAAAATAATTTAACAATGACGTTGCACCACACCAACAGCTGCTGTAGATTTCAGTCTTACACCAGATATTTTTTATTCTTCAGAGAAAGTGAGATTTTTTTATCCATTGAGAGCCATTCTTTTGTCCTCATGGTTTTCCGATTTCCCAAGTTGTTTGGATTAGGAATTCAAGCATAAGGCTAAAGATTAATAATCCTCATAGTCTGGATTCCTGCATCTGTCACAACATAGTCTGGCCACAGCAATCCTGTAGGACTTACTGTAACAGGAGAATAAGATCACTTGGAGACTGAAGTTCAGATAATAAGAACATTGTGAAAAATTAAACAAAATACTATACAAGGTTGATGTCTTGTCCAGCGCCTCTGGGAAAACCTCAGGGATGGCGGTGATAATTACATACGGTCCTGCTAGCAACAGATAGGTCACCAGCAGCCCTAGGGCTAATCTGGAGATGTCGATCTCTTCCTTGAGTTTGCGATTGAGTAGAATTAAGGTGCTGTCACGTCTGTAGGAAGGGATTTTCCTTTTCCTGTAATGCCCGATACGTTGGCAGAGAATAATGGTCATGATGAGCATGAGGGGGAAGGGTAACAAAAGTTTGAAGCTGAGAATGTACCAAAAGTAGTATACACTGTATTCTGGACCTGATGCTGCTGCACTTTTCATGACTTTACGAAAGGTGTTATTAGTGGCGGGGTCAACTGTGGGTCCGACTTCATACTCCCAGTACCGTGGCAGGGTGCTGACGAAGCACACCATGTAGATCATGATGGTGGTGATACAGGCTTGGAGAGAGGTGCACAGAGTGTCCCCCTGGTGGCGCATCATGTTAACGCACCTTTCCAAAGCAGCCATGACGATGAGCCACAGTGCAGTGTAGGCAAACCATTCACCGCCACCCAGAATGTACACAAATACATGCTGAAAAGCCTCGCTGTAGCCCACATAATCAGGGAAATGCAACATGCCATTACAGATATACATAATGGCTGTTGATATTGTCAGTCCCATCATATAGCTGTCATTGGAAATTCTAGCATGGCTCATAACAACTATGGTGTTAAAAATTGCAAAGAATAATCCAAATCCAATTAAAATGGGATTTGCGTAGAATACTATGTAATCGCATAAAACTTGCCACTCAAGTTGGCTTGTTGATCCCTGGGTTGGAGAAGGTGTAGTAATGGAAATGTTACTGCAGTTTACTCTAGTGATGGAGGCATTCCCTGTGCATGGTATGCCTGAGTTATATTGAATAGATTCCATAGTGAATATAGTGCTTTGAACTTTTCAATATCAAGTTGTATTTTTTCAGTCTTCCTCTTCTCTTCTCAAGTACAGTTTCCCTCAGCAAGTCCTCATAAAATTCCTGTATTTCCTGATGCTGTGAAATTCTCTTTTCTATATTGGAAACTTATGATTTTTCCCCCTGGTGAGCGCAAAGGAAATGTCCCACAAAACTCTAATATCAGATCTACATAAACTAGTGGTTTTGTTAATTGATTCACCTGGCTCACAATGGGGTGTTGAGTTACTAATGCATCTGGTTCTAGCACCTGCTGTTATTCTGGCATCCCACTTGCTCTCCCTCTCTCTCTCTCTCCAAGTCAAGTCCATTCAATGATTCCCGCTCAATGAACCACCAGGCTTAGATTAGTCCTTTATGTGTGTGCGCGCTCCTTGTTTCCTTTAGTTGTGCCTTTTATTTCCCTCTGTTGTATTGGTGAAAGCAACCATTATCAGAGGTGAAGATGTCAACTTTAAACGCACTACCAATCGTTTTGGTTTTTCTTGATTTTTTTTCTGGCTCAAAGCAGCTTATAAGAAAAAGGTTTAAACTGTGCCTTGTTTGAATTCCCTCAGTTTTCCGTGAAGTTAATGAAAAAGTGAGCTGCTCCAATTTGTAAGACCTTGGTGATGTGCTTGACTGTGTACTCTGAAGACTTTGAAGCTGTACAACTGCCACCACCCTGTCAATCTCACAGATTATTCACAGTCACACTGCTGATTAGCGGCCGTCACCAACAACCAAATGTGATGCTAATTTCCAATCTGTTTCAAAATCTGGTATAAAATAAGCAACCCCATTCACATATTGATCACACAGAAAATTGGTAATCTATAAACTTCCTTTCCTTCTGCTAGACCACCACCTCCTAAAATCAATGCAGTCTTCTGTGAAGTGATAGTTCTGTAAATTGGTCCTTGTGGATATTTTTTTCCTTGGCTAGGGAGCCCTTCAAGCAAACCCTTAGAGTCCTTTGTCTGTGAAGGCAGTGAGTGGTCCGAGTTATCCCTACTCACTGGCAAACAAATCCCCTTTTTCCTGCCGACTCTGGCAACACTGGACTGGTAATGAATGCGGCAGTAGGCAGCCCACTGAGTGCTTCCTAGCCACAGGAAGCAGAGGCCTTGGTGTGAAGTTGGGGGCTGTGCCTGAAATGGAAGGGAAGAGACTGTTATTTCAAAGCAAACCAACAAATTGCTCAATAGTTATCCTGTTCTGACAACCTGGCCAGGCAGCTGGGATTGATTTGCAAAATTGACTGTCAGCAATTTTTCAAAACTGAGCATCAGGCCAGCATGGTTACTCTCTGTGCCTATAGGCAGGTGTGAGAGAGCTGGGACATTGATTATCAACCGGGAAAACAACAGAGGCTACAAAAGGAGCCCTTGCTTTGGTGTACTGATTGTTATTATCCAGGTTCCTAGCTGCACTGTCTGCAGGTAGAACCATAGTGTATGGATTTGGAATCCAGGCTGAAAAACCATTTTTTGCACCTGCTGCTGATTCATGTTCAATTCTCACCTGTGTTTGCATCCACGCTCCACTTTTGATACTATGATCCGTAAAGGATATTGAACCTACGTGATGAATGCATCAAGTGTGAGACTATTAATTTCCCTTTTTCATGATAATATAATTGGAATATTGCACCTAGATCTAAGAGCATAGCGACTTTACAAGCAGGAATCTATTGTCTAGGAAATTTGTTATATTGAAATGACTACTTTTTTGTTTACCTTATTTACTAGTGCTTTCTTTCACACACAATGTAGTCATAGAGTTGAAGAGTTTAATTTTTGTTAAGTGCAATTCATTTAATTAAATGATGAATGACCAAATTATATTAACAAGGAAAATCAATTTTAGACAGAAGTTATCAATTAATACTTGTAATAAATCAAAACAAATTTTGATGAAAATAATTATTTTTTCACCTTTCAATTTTTAAAAGAGGATCTAACTGGCATGAAATTAATGCCAGTGTTCTGAAGGCTCCAGAGCTCTGATGTAGGTATAAATAAACAGTAGGTGGGGACATTAACTATGTTTATTATCATTATGACAGGATCTCTATCATAGTTTGTTTAGACTGCTCTCTTCAGAGAAACCATAGCTGGGTGACCCATGCTGTGAAACGTCCATACTGCTGTGTATATCTGAACAGAGGATTGAGTTGTAGCTACAAAAAATGTAATTGCTTTAAATTAAGAAAACCTCTTAAAACAGCACATTGGAGGGAAGTGGTTTCTGTTCCCCCAACTACTATTACGGATACAAAAGCAAATTCTAAGTTTTGTCTCCAATTTCAAGCCCTGGGATTGTCAAACTTAATTCACTTATTGTTGCTTTTTTATTGTCATCATTAAAAATATTATTTGTGACTCCATTAAAGTGGAAATGACAGTATAATACTTCATGTTTTAAGTAAGTGCACCAGGTAACCCTGCATCATTTCCCTATATTTAAAGTGCCACCAGCTGCTTTACTGGAGAGCTTCCATCACCTGGCCAATTTACCTGGTTTGATAACATTATAGGATGGACAGTCCTTGCTATCAGCTTATGTCAGTTTACATGTGTGGTGGACAGTATGCACAGCCACAGGGTCATCTTTGTACAAACCCTTTACATAATTGGACAAAACACCACGTTTTTTTTTTTAGTCCGTAGAAAAGGTCAATAGAATCAAATGTCCTGTCTAGTTAGAAATTTGTGAGAAACAATTTGCTGTTGAACAACTTGGGCTTGGCGTGTTAAGCTCATGACTTTTGTCTTTTATTGTTATCTGTTAATTGTGTTAATGCAGTTTAGGTCCTTCATTTTTAAAAGGAACGAACAGCATTGAAACTCTTGTTCATTTGAGGATACAGTTATTGAGATTGATTATATGCCCACTCATGGGTTTATATTCAGCATGTTTCTAAGATTATGTTTAAGTCAACTTAAACAAGAACTAAGTTGATATAGAAGAAATATGGCATTGGATTAAAAATAAGACAGTTGTTTAATTAGTTTTATTGATTTATTCTTAAATCTTTTTTCTTTTGTATGGAGTGGGTTTACTTGTGGCACTTTCTTTATAGATGGTATCATTCTAGCAGATGTTAGGTAGAGTTGGGATATCCTGTTTTAAACTGAATTATAGCATTGGTGATTCATCATCTGCCAGACTGAGGGATTTTGTGTCTGTAAAATTTCAGTTGCTGATAATTATGTTAACCCGAAAGTCATTTATTTTAGTCTTTTGGAAGGGAACCTTTTTGGAAAGCTCACACATGTGGTAGAAAATATATATATGTGTGTAAATTGTATATATATATAGCTGTATTTTTTATTTTTATAATTTTGTAATGTTTGCACCAAGAGAATCTGATGAATGTGTACAGGTGTGAAATTTATATACTCGTTTATAGTACATAACATCTGTTTGTCTTGTGATGCCTGTTGAGATTATTTCTTTGTGTTATTTCCTACAGTTAGGTCCTAAATGTGCTTTATTTTGCCATCAAATTGGATAAAGGTAGATCTGTCATTGGATAATTTGCCGCTGGTATTAAATTAATCACATCCTGGGAGCTTAAGAGTACCTAGAAAATTGACAGATTACGTGTGGTGACCTTGATGACAGGGAACAAGATTGGGAAGACAGGAAATAAGGAATGACAGTTATGGAATAAAAGGCTGAGAGGGCTGAGACACAAGAGGGTGGGTGTTTTTGAAAAGAAAACTGAATGGCAGAGTGGGTGGAGTGTTTGTATCAAAATATGGCATGTTTTGTGACTGGTCACCATGATAGGAATTGGAAAGGCCATTTTTGATTATTTAGAATTCATTGTTGATTGTTAAAAGATCCATTGAAATTTGAGACCATGCAGAGACTTATAATGTAGAGATATGGAAATGAAATATGCACTGGATGAACAAAGTGGAAAAAATTCTCTACAAAAAATATATTTGGGTGCGTTGTTTAGAATGATTAAATAAGGTGAAGTTCATTTTTGATATTGCAGTTTGGGTAAATGTAGAAAACCCATTTAAATAATTTTCATTGCTGTTTTTTTTTCATCAAAATTTTAAATAATGTACCTTAAAAGTACATTCATAGAACCATAATAAATGTCACATTTCCCAATTATAGCAAAAGTAGAAAAAGAAGCTAAAGAAACTATTATATATGATGTAATCAATATCTTATTCACCAAGTTCTCTAAACCATGTGAATGGTGAGTCATTAATTTCCTGCACTAACGAACTATGAAAATTTTCTTTATGTGATACCCACATCAAATGTTTTTTGTCTACACTGTTGAGAATCAATGCTTTTTATTGAAAATAGGAATGACTTGAATATCTGAGATTACCAGTAAGATACATGTAAGAAAGAGATATTTTGTGCCAGAGGTTTCGTCCTGAAAACTCTACAAGCACCCTGATTTTAGAGTATGTTATTAACTCTCCTATAACCAGCTTTAAATAACATAAAGATATACTGACAAAGTAGCGTCATCACTATGATATTGAAACACAAGGTACCCATCTGGGTCCTTCTGCCTGAGAGCCAGAACTCCCAAGAAAAATTAACATTGAATGTGACACAGAAATCATTACTGTTACAGTTCAGTGTTGAGCATAGCACTGATCACAAATTCTTATGCAATAATGTTCTGATTGCAGTATTGATGTTTGAACACACTGCCCTCTCAAAATGACAACCAAGCTAATAGCATAGTGTGAGGTTATCAGAACAAACCAGAGTGCAATTAGCCAGCATGGAAATGGGAACAAACCCAAGTGCAATTAGCCAGCATGGAAATGGAACGGTTCCTTCTATGAGTTATGCTTGGGTTACTTCATTTTAATTAGTACATGCTGCTGTTGAACAAGATGGATTGATCAAGGAGATCTATGCATGATTCCAAAACATGCTTAAGTATTACGCTGGAATTGGTAGTTTTTACGCAAAAATTTTCACAGTGCTTTTAAAAGTACTTTATAATGTTTTGTCGTCTAGCACCAATTTCTTTGCCCATTAACTTAAAGGTCCACATGTTCCCCACGAAGAGAGGATGTACTAACTAGCAGGAGCCTTTTTTTATATCTTAAAGAATTGGGGATTGTTTTTCTGCATTGAGCTGTAAAAATGAACCCCCATTCAATTCTTATTAAGTTTCTCACTCAACTGATTATTTTTTGCCACTGATCTATGAAAACAAGTTTAAAATGTGTTAGCAAAAAATAAAGCCTATGAGATTTCATTGATATTTATGCACTATTTAGCTTCTGGGGCCACTTCCTATTCAAAAGTTAGTTGAAATTGATTTCTGAATTTTTTTGTTGTTTTCCACTATTTCTGGCCTGTGGTCCCTTTGGAATGGGAGGGTGAAGAGATTGTCACATTTGACACATGCTTCAGAGGACTGCAGTGTTTGGAAAGCTAGTGGGAATGTGACCCTAAAGAGGCTGAAATAAGCACACAGCCATTATTGGTACTTTCTGTGATTTATTGTAGGAATTTACTTTTTAATGCGATTTTCAGATTTCAGATTTTACAATCAAACTTCTGCATCACCAACCAAAACTGGGAAGCAGTTCTTCTACATTGATGATATCCAGTAAGATTAAAGATCAAGTTAAACCTGCATACAGGTTCTTGGGCATTTTTGAATGAAAGTGCTAGGGAATTCAAAGTGTATGGTGAATTTGGTGTGGGCTCAAATTGACTTGTGCAAGTCTGGATCAGGCCAATTCTTGTAATGTCAATGAGCCTTAAAATCATACTTTCAGCTGTTCTTGGCAACATGTATTTCATTTGCCCACAAGCAGCAAGTGCGACTCTTGTTATTTCATGGCAAGGTGTGGATAGGTGAGGGGAATTTAAAGGCAGCTTGCTGCTAAATAAACACTGTAATAAAAGTTGGGCCATGCACTTTAATTTGGTTATCTTGCCTTTCAAGATACACCTTTCTGTTCATTTTCACCCATTCTTTTTCAATTAATTCTAATGAATGGTAACTTAGGATCACAGAGACTGGCTCTCCAGATGTGAAAACGGAACATTTTATTAAGTAGATCCACGTCCAACTTGCTTCCGAAATGTTCTGACATTTCTTTGGTGTAATTACCTGGATGCCAACGATTTAGTTCTCACTTTCAATTGAAATTGTTTTCCACACACAAACATGTATGACTTTTTCAGCCAAATTCTCAAATGGTTTGTATTACATAACAGGGTTAGACTTAATGTTCTAAACTTCTCATCGCCTGACTCTGTGTGGCACCTTTGGCAAAAAATCATCCATTTCCCATCCATTGAGAAGTGGGGACATAATCCAAAACATCACCAAACATACTGTGCAATCATGAGATATAATAAAATAACTGAACATAAAGCAGATACTTGGCTAACTTTTGAAAATGGGTAGTTTTCGACCCCATCTCAAAAACTGTTGATTAATTTTCATGACAGATCATAAATACCCCCCCTCCCCACCCCCCTTAAAAAGGTGTGCTTCCTGAATCTCTGCTGATGGAATTATTGATAAGAGCTTTCATCATTATCACAATATTAATCTAAGCATTATTAAAAAGAGTATGCTTGAAAAGTATTTATTTTTTCATTTAAATTTTATAATTCTTTTAATGGTCCAATCTCTGTTCTAGTATATGAACACTCTTCACACCTTGTGTTATATTTAAATGAAAATTGTTTGAAGTTTTATCATACATATAAAAATCCTGCATTAATGTCAAGTGCCATTGGAAGGACAAAACAAAGAAATGAAAATGTGATCTTTTCATGATATTTTTAGTCATCAGCTTAATAATGTAAAATGACTTTACGTAAATGTCAAGTTTTTTCTCAAAACAAGGAGAATTTTGACACAACTTTCCCTTAATGTCATATTTTTGTGAATTAAATACTGTATGAAATATGCTAAATATCACAGACCTAAACCTTGTTGAATTAAACACGTGCTTTGATAACCTGGAATTACCGTATATTATTCTTTAGTCTTTGTAACATGTACATGTGAACTTAAAACATATGAAAGAGCATAATTTGAAAATGTCAGAATAATAAGAACCCAATTTGATTTTGACTTAAAAATTGAAACCATGTTGATTTTGACTTAGAAATTGAAACCATGCACATTTACATTGGCACATAGTGAAGGTATTCCAGAGGAGGGAAATGATATATATATATATATAAAGAATTCCTATAAAATTGTGTCTCCAGGCTAACTCTTCCTCCTTTTACAGCAAATAGCTATTAAATTTAGGAATATGCATATTTTGAACCCAAGCATTGCCAAATGCAATATTTCTTTAAAACCTTTCCTTTTGTCAAATTAGCTTGTGTATAACATTTGGCTACAATTTGCTAGTTATCTAGTTAGTGAACATATATGTTACAGCAGCAGCAATTAATGCCCTCGCCTTTTATGCTAACACTACCATTACTAGACTGAAAATATTATATTTCCTGCAATATTCCCACACACTTCTGTGGATAGAAGTGACTCCCACAACTTCACAGACAAAAATGCAGTCATATGATTGAACAAAAAAATTCTTAGATGATTCTTAACCAAAATGACAAATGCTTCAATCGTTATATCAAATACCATCTAGGGTTTTCACATACTTCTAGAATAGTTCTGTAAGGTGCACAGATCTCATCAGTTCCCCTGTTCTCTCCTGGATCCTGCTGATGCAGCTAGCAAGTAATAAATCTAAGTAATGGTTCTCCTTGTAGTCAACATCCTAGGATGTGCTTCCCAGATGTCTGACTCATGTATTACCTGCAGGGAGAAAAAGATTGGTGAGATACTTGGCTGTCTGTCTGGGCTTACCTCACCTTTGCTGACAACTTATTAGATGCATTTGGTGCTGTAAGTTTGCTCTCTCTTCCTCCCTGGATGATTTGGAACTTCTGCTGCCAAGCGAGAGAGTGTGTGAGAGTGTGTTTGTGTGTGTGTGTGCTCTATTAGAGATCTGGCTGCACTGATGTGGTCACTTCCCAGTGGTAGAGTTTAATGTGTGTATGTGAAAGGGGAGAATGGTGGTCCTGATTAGGAGTCTGCTGTCATATAGAGGCACTTGTCAAGCTGCGGTGGTATATTTTGGATTGAAATGTTTGTACATGTGCTGCTATGAAATTAGGGAGACATTCTGACAGGGATTGATCTGTCACTGTGGATATTTTGACAAGGCAAAAAGGAGGGCATTCCGTGCATTCTTTACAATTAAAGTCACAAATCTGATTAAAATCTTCATTTTCCAAAGAAGAATGATATAAGAGTTGAACAGCGATCAATAGATTATTAAAAATGTGGGATTAGTTAGAAGCAACAATTTTGTTCCCCTTAAAGAAAATATTTTGATTATTACTTGTTCTATTTTCTAATTTGGTCAATCTGTCAATTGGCCATCAATCACCTTAAGTTTGAGAAAGGCCAGGTAAATGACTTGTCTTGTTTTTTTGCTCATTGTTTAATGTAAAACGCCCTGTGTAGTGTCTGATTACACTTTCCCCTGTTGCTTACAGCATATCCAGCCTGCTCTACCACATATTTGGTTACATAATGGCATAACAGACCATGTTGTTTTTGGAGAGCACTAATATTTATGTACATTCTGCCACATATTTTTTGTTTGAAAACAAATCATTTTTATCATATTTCTTATGGATTGTATTTTGTTCAAAATTTTTCAGCTTGCAAGGTATTTGCTTCAGTTTCTGATGTTGTGTGGTGGCTTAGAAAGTTCACTGGAGAGCAAATGCTACTGTTCGGTCAAGTGCCCCCATATCGCGTGATTTATAGATGCTGAACAATTGACAAGCACAAAATTGCTTTCAAAGTGTTTAAGGTTTCATGGTACAAGTTAACGCCTTCTTTTATTTAGGGTGTAATTAATGGTGTTTTCTTTTCTTATTTCTCTAAATATTGCAGTGAAAAAACAGATGCCTCTTTGCTATGCAATAAGCCTTGTGGGCATAGTGGAATATTGATGTCCCATTGAAAATAAATGAAAGGCTGTTCATCTTCGTGGGGACTTATCGTTACATAAGCCCAAATCTAATTAAGTTAACAGTATAATTTCCCTGCTTTCAGTTTCCACAGACCTGAAGGTTACTCCTACTCCTGGACCCACTGATATCAGGTAAAAGGAAAGGTTATTGGGTAATAAAGGTGAAAAGTTCAAAGATTAAATTTTAAGAAATTTTCTTTACTGAACAGAGGTGGAAGCAAAAAAGGAGCAATAATGCCTGGCAAAATTGAACCTTGCTTGGCTTTTTTCAGTTATTTGTTTGTCTCTGTTGTTATGCAGTAGCTTTGATCTTCTTGTGATGAAAATTGTTAGTCATCATCAAGTAATATTTTCAAATTGTGATTTTTATATTACACTGTACATGTTAAAAAAAAAGGATTCTCATTCATGTACATTCATTTATTTAACCACAAAATAATTCATCTATCCATCATGTGAAAATGACTACGATTTTGTAGGTGTGTTATATTATATTATATTATATATTATTATTATTCAATATTATACAATAATGTATTTCAGGCTGTTGACCAAGCTGTATGTGTTTTTAGTGGAAGGCTTGCTGGCAGCTATACTAACATATGCAAACTCCCTTAGTGTAGAGAAGGTATGTAGAACTCCATGTGGTGACTGTGTTGATGGACTTGAGAGGTCTTGTGTCTGTCAGGTATTTTCATTAGTATGTGTGAGTCAGGTATTTTCATTAGTGAGTGTGTGTGTGTGTGTGTGTATATATATATATATATATATATCTCTGTCTGTGTGTGTGTGTGTTGCACAAAAACTGTTTGATCACTAATGTACATAAAAATTGAGAGAATTTATTCTTTATCACTTTTTTGTCTGAAGAAGAATAATTGTAATTTGATTATTGTACACATCTTAGTGTTCACAGTTGATTGAAATTGTAATGGAAACTTATTGCACCATGAGAATCTCATTTTGTAAGAGGGTTAATTTGATTTGCCAGTTTTGATTTTGCACATTAAAGTAGATTATTGTCTTAGTGTGTCATTTATTTACTGGAAAATATGATTTTCATTCATTGAGAGAAATTATGGTTAGTTATAACTTTATCTTTCCTAAGGTCTTCTTTTGACCTTATGGCCATAGACATGATCTGAAAAAAAGATGGTTGCCCATTAATTACATATAATTTGTTGAAACAGTTAATTTTTCAGATTAAAATTTCAGGATTCAAAAGTACATGAAGTTTATAAATTTATGAAGTTTATAATTATTTGTTGTTTTGAAAAATGGTTGTTTTATCATCTGGATATCTGCTGTTTTGTCAGTCTCTGGAAATTAATGAGACTAAGTTGCATTACTGTATTGACTACTAGGTGATTAATTTGACTTTATAGCCCTCTGTGGTTTTGATAATGAACATTAACCACATGTTATAGATGATTTGTTCATGTATTGAGAGACTTTTGTCTGAAAAGCTACAAAATTCTGAGGATACATTCAAGATTGCTCAGAATGATGACTATGCGAAAAGGCATATAATATATTGATTATAAGATGTAACACAGTTTATGATGTTGTCAGTTTGCAATATTATAGACTTGGTATGCAATGAATGCTCTTGTTGTATTATATAAAAATGGGATGGTATACATATTTCAGGCTCAGAGTCATTTGATGGAAATAGTGAAGAAACGCTGTGATACCTCAGACACAGCAGTCAGTGCCACATTTATATCACAAAGGTAGCCTATGCTTTGAACACTTACCTTCAGAGGCTGGTTGCACAATAAATCACAAGTCCAGTAAATTGGTCTTAGCTTTTAGTGAAAAAAATTTTGGTCAATTTTAGTTCAAGATAAAATCCGCACTGGTCCACTTTAAAATAGTAAGAGTAATTGCATCTGAAATTTTAGCCATTTCTTGCTTGTTATAAACCAGGTGGAATGTTTAATTTTATTGGACCTCTGTTAATTTATCATAGGAGAAAAGATGCTTAATTTTTGGTCTAAAAGCTTAGAGTTATTTTTGGGATCAAGTTCTGTTGTGAAAAGACTGTCCTCTGGCTTGAAGTGCCTATCTCTTACCTGTGGGCAAGTTGGAAAGCATATGTTTTATAGTTTGTTGTCATAATAAACACTCCTTGCATGATTTATTTAATTCTGTTTGTTAGAAGTGAGTTTGGCAATTTTTCAGTATTCCCCATTTAATATTTCATGATTTTTCAAGAAGGAAGTACTAAATCATCAAGTATAGACACTAAAAATAGATTTCATTCAATTCCATAGTGCAATGCCCTTGTTTTTTAAATCGTACCTCTTATATTTTCATATCAATTACTTGCTGTTTTGTTGTGATAGCAGACATTAATTGATTTTTTCCACTGATTTTCTTTTGACATTTCATTCGGTGGAAGTAATAGATGAACTCAACTTGAAAAGGTCATCATTGCCTTTCAATGCTTTAGACCACTTGACCTTCACTGCAGTCATGGAGCCCATGTCACCTGCTGAAATTTAATTTACTGGAAGATTTTGTCAAATTATATTTTTTAAATCTCACGTTATTGAAGGAAATAGAAACAGAGATGATTTGAATTTTTTAAAAAATGTGTACATTACTGAATCTGTGCTATTAAAAAACCAAACCTATAAACTATAACCAATACTAAAAAGAAAGAAAAAAAAACAGATTGAGAATGAAATATTTGTAACACTTTCTCATTTGCAACTGTGGTTTCAGTTATTCATTTTATTATTACTTGAGTGAAAAGAATCTGTGATAGTGATGTTTTGTCTCATACTATAATATCTTTTACTTTCCCTAGGGGCAATTTCGAGTTCTCAATTGAAGCATATGATCACCATGGAAGGTAAGGCTTATTGAAAATTTAGAAATGAAGACTTAATGAATATAGTGCTCATCAAAGACACTTTTCCTGTGTTTACAGCCTTGTAATAAGAATCAAAATTGGACAGCCTTATCGCCATGATTGGATTCAGCCAAGGTTCTGTGGGAATTGCAATTAAATTCAGTAGAGATCACCTCAGAGGTGGCAGTATTGGCTCTTCCCGTGAATTATTCACAATGTACTTACGCAAGGGTTAAGACATGATTTAATTACGGTAAGGTCTGTCAATATTCTGAGTGCAGATAGAAACTAATAGGGCTGTCTGTAGCTGGATGCTAGACATTATTACAACTTCTGGCACTGCGTCAGTTTTTATGGCAATGCAAGAGGTTATTCCATTATGGAGGTCCTCAGAGACATTCATTGTGGGGGTCTGCTCATCAATCATTATTGTAGTGAGCACTGTATGGTAAGATAGATATTAAGTAGTAAGTAGGCAGTTGGGCAGTTTTTGGGTGCAGTATGGCACGGTATCAGAACAAATTTGCCATCTATGGATAGATAAATGAGTTAATAAATTACATATACAAGGAAATGAAGAGAAAGTAATAGGTTGTTTTTTATTAGATTTCCAAGTGAATATAAATATTTACATATCTTTATAGTGAACATTCATATGACAATTTGGAACAAATATTTTGAATTAAAAAAAAAAAGAATCAAATTTCTCTTTGGTAGTTCATTGATCTATATTGATGTGGTGTCTGTGTGGTATACAGATTTATATTACGTTATTGCTATTTCATAAATGCTTTTAAAAGTTGGCAGGATTTCCAGGTAGAACATTTGTTGCATCTGTTATCTTGGTAAAGTCACTATCATAAAAATGATTAAGCTGCACATCTTTTCAAATTGGTTGATTTCATTTCTGTTTTCCAGACCAGTGGTTTTAAAAGAGGGAGAATCCTCCCCCCTGATTAAACTTGCTACAGTTTACATATACAACATCCCTAGCATAGAACACAATGGGCAGACTCTGGGATCTGTGGGATTTGCTGAAGCTTTCTTGGAGTCAACTATCCCAGTTGTAAATAAAGGTAATTTAATGTTAACACGCAATGTTTTGATGATTTATAGTGGTATATAGGAGCAAAAAACTGCATGGAATATTACAGTGTTCAGTGGTTATGCCTGTTTGCTGGTTGTTATTCATCTTCAGGTGCGCCCTCTTGTGGTGGACCTGTAACAAGCTGGAGGGGTTGAAGATCTGTCCTCACCACACCTGATGGTGAATGACAGCCACAAGAAATGGGAATATTTAACAACAAGACATATTATGACTTATTTGGTATTTCCCATTTTAATTTCCTTAAATGCAAAATAAATAAGAAAGCAAGGGATAAAGTATAAGGAAATGTATGAAGATAGAGATAAAAATCCAGCTGCAATACTTTTTGCACTTAACTGTTATTTTTTTTTTCAGCTGGTTCATTGTTGGATAGTCAGGTCCTTTTCCTAACTAGTCATATTCCTAGACAACACACATGGCAGGTAAGAAGTAGAGAATGTTGCTGTACCAAACAAGGGCCATCTGTCATATGGTGGCTTCTATTCCCTAAAATGTGTAATAATTTTTTGTCATGTGTCCCAGTTTTCCAGTAATACAATGTATGTACCACTTTATTCTTTTTGACTGATGTATGTTCATATTTCAAGGTAGATTTTATATATAATAAAATAAGTTAAAACTTAAAACTTTAAAGCAATAATAACTCTTCGTTTCGGCCAAAAAATGAATTTTCCTGGAGTAAACAACAATTTTCCCATACTTACCAATGGTTAATGAATCCATTTTTACATTCAAAGTTAGTCCCTGGTTTTTTTCTAAAAAGTTTGGTTTTTTGTTAAAATCTCTTAAGAGATTTTAACAGAGTATAGACATCAATGGAGGTCACGTGGTCTAAAGACAAGTTCAGATATCAGAATAAAAGCTATAACTGCTGTTTTTTGGTAAAACAGAATATATTATATTTCTATGAGTTATTCACAAGGTTTTTACTGTGAAATATAGATATCATACGAAGAGTTATTATCCCTTTAATTCTGGATATAAGACCTAGAAGTACTGTAAACTTTCTGCTGCCACTTCTGCAGTCTTGTTTATACTGATAGCATGTTGTTGATCATGAGTTGCTCTCATATCACCATGTTGGCAGTATGAACAAGACTATGATTGTGGTAGAGAGCTTACACTACTAACATAACTTTTATCCTATGTTTTCAATTTTTTTTTCTCTCCACAGGTTTGTTGATGCCAAGTGTAACATTTTAATAGTGTGAATTAGCTTTAATTTCCAGTTTAAAAGTTATTAGTTTTAGTACTGTCATGATCTTTGCTTATAGCTATATACTGGTATATGCATGGATGGTCTGTATTTCAGTACACTGGCCAGCTGACCCCAGATATAATCAGTATGATAGGAGGAGGTGACAATGGCAGCCTTGGGCGTACACTGGTTCCTGGAGACATGGCACAGGTGTTTGCAAGCAATGGGGTTTCCAGTCCTGAGGAAGGTATGAATAGCTCTGTTACAGACTGACAGGAATTTGTATAAGTATTAGAATATTGTATAAGTATTACTGTTAGATTCTGCGTGCTGATCTTGTGTTTTGATGTTGAGAATGTTTATGCTTGCTGGGCAGTTTGCATTATAACTGATGAATTTTTTATTCGCTTTGTACATAAGAAATTTGATAAGCCAAATTTACATGTTTTTTATTTAGGGGAATTTTTAGTTAACATTTATGATTTCCACCTGTGTTTTCTTATATCTTCTAGGACATTTACACATCTTTGAACAAGGAATAGTTTTTATACATAATCAGCTGGGTGCAGTTGTGCTTCCCAAAGACAAAGTCATCAGCCTGGAGTTCTTTGATGGGGTAAGATTGTAATAATGATGAATAGGAGATAACTTGGTGTGTTCAGGCAATGCACACACATGCATGCATACGCAAGTCTGTCATGCACATACCAGTGGGTGTTGAAAAAAGTTAGTGTCATAATCTGCAGTGAAATCGAAGTTCAAATCTCTATGAATGTTTTTATAAAAGATTTTAACTGTTAAAAATGCTGCCACGTATAGATACAGGAATCGAAATGGATAATTGTATTTTGGTAAAATATTTCTTCATTGCAGGACTCTCCCAGTGTTGTAGCTCTGCTGATAGTCATGTACAAACCCAGTCTCAGCCCATTCTTACCAGCTCATCTACAGGGCAAAAACCAGCAGCTAGTGTTTGTACTCACTCCCAAAACCAAGGCCTACAAAGCCTTTTTTGCAGAGGCAAGTTATTATATACTGTATTGTAATGTTTTTTTTTCTTAAGTAATAGAAAAATGTGTTCTTGAGTCTGCATCAGAGATATAATCTTTTATGTGATGAACCTCTGGGCATTTTTGTAAAAAAAAAAACTGAGCAAACTCTGTCTACATAAATTTTTTCTTCTTATGTCAGGTTGTTTAATTGAAAATGTTTTTTTTATTTCATTTTTGTTAACTCTGTGATCAAACTTGCAGAAATTATTTCATATTTCCATTCAGCCATGATCACTGGTGTGCAGTACTTAAAATCTATCCTTAAGACAAGGATAGATTTTGTTGTATACTGATAGAGTTGAAGAAGCAGTTGTGCCTTTGAGAGGAGCCTGTAAGAACTGACTTACATGTAAGACTAAGGTGTAATGATATTATTTCTCAGGTGTTACCGTTGTGGAGACAGGAAGACCAGGTGCCTCCTATGAAGCTACTGGCAGGAGACGCACAGCTTCCAGAAGATCTAGCACAAATGTATGTTCGCAAGTTGTCTGGATATGATTGTTTTTGTAAACTTGATTTTTTTTATCAGAATGCAGTAGTTTCTGAATTTATTTATCTAGAAAAATGCATTAGGTATACCATATCTAATTTTTTTTTTGCTGATAGACCAAATTTGAGTTTGTCCTTTTTTTCAATAAATAGTAACAGTTGCATTTTATGACTTAATGAAATCAGGGAAGAAAAAAGTAAAACGGGTGAAAATGCATTTAAATGCTTTAGAATAAAAAGCAACTTTAACTTGTATTTTCAGGCATAACCATCTCCAGCTGAAGTATACAGTTGAGAGTTCTCATGGTACTGTGACTCCATTAAAACATGCCATGGCTAGCTTGCAGGATTTAGACAGGTAGGAAAACACACTACTAGTATTGTGTGTATCAAGAACTTAACTGAAAAAAAAATTACAATTAGACAATAAATTGTAAAACACTTAATGTAACATAGGAAAAGGGTCTTACAATAATTTTTAGAAAAGAGGTTATCTTATTTTGTATTATGTTTATTTAATTTTTTTTTTTTTTAGAAAAGTTATCTATGCCCATATTGATTGTAATTTTGTCTCTTTTACAATTTGTCCAGATTCCTGGATCATTTGAAAGTGAGCAGTGTTGGCAGAGTTCCAGTGGCTTCCAAAGATCTCAGTATTTTGCTCAATCAGCCTTATGATGCAGGCGGTTTTGATGATGATGACCAAGTAAGCAAAATATCTGGACACTTGAAAAACAGAAGAAAAAAGAAAAATAATAACTTTTTTTCTCTAAATGTTTATGAATTTTGTATACTTTCGATTGAACTCAGTAAAAGGTAAATTTACTGCATAATTTTACTGCAGCTTTAGAATTTGATTATGTGACCATCTTATAAAGAAGCCCTCCTTATGTCATTAAACATTAAACATTAAATGATAGAACTAATGTGTTATTTTAAGACATTGTATTAAGATGATTTATAACTCTTTATTTCCAGTTGACTGTGACAATCATAACAGGCATTCCAGGCAGCTATAAAAGAAACCTATGCACTACTCTGGTGAACATGGCCAAAGATGGTCAAAAGTAAGTAAAAAAAAAATAAATAAAATAAATAAATAACATTACTGTGAGACATTTTATTGAGACAAATCTTAGTACCCCTTCAATTGTGTTAATCACTGGTCAGTTACAAACTATGTTGTGGTGTTTATTTTGCATGGAGGTATGTCGAGTTTTGTTGTAGATAGCTTGATATACTTCAATTGATTTAGCGTTGCAGTACCAGTGGTTTCATGCATATAAATTTTGTTTTGATAATGCTCTATTGAAATATGTATCAACTTTAGAAACAGCTTGTTTAGAGTTTCAGATGTATACATATTATGAAGTCTACCTCTTAATTGCAGGTGGTTTGTTTTGCGTAGACCTGTAGACAACATAGACACTTTTGATCCCAAAGGGCTACAGGTGTCATTGTCACAACTCATCAAAGCATCCAAGAGAAAGAAGCAGAGCAAAAAATTACATATACTACTTGTGACTCCAGGGTGAATATGATTTATCTTTCAAATCTTTGATGTTTAGTTGTTTTTTTTTTTTTTTTTTTTTTTTAGTCTTGGCATATACATGCAGATATGAAGTTAGATGTAAAGAAAATTAATTGTTTGATAGATTTCTAGATGGTATTTTATGTTTTAAAAGTCTATGAGTATTGTTATCAAGTGAAATGGTACAGTAGCCTGTAGATGTGACTAACTAACTCTCAGTGGTTTTGTATAATTTTTTTTTTGTTTTACTACATTTCTCCAAAGAAAAAAATGCAAAGAAGCGTGTAAGAAAGCTTGGATATGTTTTCTTGTTCAGGTTCACTGATATTGTGGATGTAATAACAGCCATTGGTTCCTCTGAAGATCCTGACATACAGAGACATCTGAAGATAGGTAAGTAGATGTAGGCTTTATCAACATGGACCGCTTTCTGCATGTGTGATATAGAGGATGCCACTACACAGCTGGCCACAGAGTATTACCACTGTAATTTTTTACAATTCCAAAATGAACATGGAACACAGGTATAAATAATTTATCATCATCATCTTCATTATTGTTGTTGTTGTTTTATCTAGACTGATAAGAAACAGCCTGCAGTATTTGTTTAAATTTTAACCATCTCCGTAAAGATATTATTTTGTTTTCAAAACAAAAATATGTCATCCCCACATCAACATTTGAAGTAAATAAAACTATACCTGGCCATTAGTTGATTCTACACTGTCAGTAACCCAGTGATATTTTCACACTGTATGTCTTTCTTCAGGTGCAGTAACAGCATGTGTGGACCCAATGAACATGTATATGGAAGACAGGTAAGCGGGCTTAGCCTACATAAAACACAGAAGTGGGCCACTACAGTTTTTGAGCTATGTAGATATCACCAACCTTTGTGGAGCTTGTTTGAAAATGCAACCATCTAATGCCATCTGATTTCTGTTGATATTTCAAATATTTGGCAGTTATCAAGTCATGCCAAACCTTACTAACTCTACAGTGTACAAAGTTAAATTTTCTATATTTAATTTCCCATGAACATTTCAGATACACATTCCCCAAGCTGTTGGACCAGTGTGCTGAGGGCTGGGTTAATAATGTTCTCTTCACCAGTAATTTGGACCTCAAGGTAAGATGACATATGATTTTTAACACAGAAAAGAATTTTTTTTATAATGGATAAAATTTTTCTTGTCAATATGACAAAACTTACCATCAACCCTATCTGTGCCAGTTATATAGCTTGTGTCAAGTAAACCATACATTAGAGTCAAAAAGCACTATGTGATTTGTGTTTTATTGTGATGTGGCTTTAGTTTCCTGTGGTTAAAATATCGTATGGATTCTCTTCAAAAATTGTCACATACTAACTGCTTTTTATCTTAGAATCCCTTCCTGGAGGAAGCCCAGAAGCTGATTAGAGCAGCTAATCCAGAGGTTGGCTTCATTCTTGCTGACAAGGGAGAGGTCACCAGGAGCACTGACCTTGACCTGATTTTGTCCGAGACTGCCTTTATGGAAAATGCAACAAAAAGAGCCAGACATCTCTCTTGTCCAGGCTGGTAAGTGGAGGCCACCAGCTTATATGTGTATTATAATCCATGTCAGGTACATGAGCCTCATTATATTCATGATAACCAGAAGTTCCTGCTTAATTTCTGTTACTTAAATTATTTATTCATTCTGAGATGTTGGATATTTTGTCCTCAGGTCCTGTGGTCAGTTCAGTTCGGGTGCTGTAGTTCCTCCACTGACAGATCTGAGACTGCGCTTTACCCAGCCTCTGGAGAGACCAAAGTTTTTAGGGAGGCTGAAAGGTGATCCCAAGAGGTTTTAAATAAACGAAAAAAAGGGGGGGGGGCAAGATAGTTTATTAGCATATTTTAGTCTTTTCAGTCCTGCAAAGACATATGCCCCATGTGTTTTTTATCCATGTAAATTTGTAATTCCAGAAATAATATGTTAGATGTGTAGAATTTAAGGTGTCTGGCTTCTCTAACACATTTCGTGGTTTTACTTCTAAGTCAATTTGGACATGCATTCAGGACTGAAGGCTCAACTGGTCAAGAGCTAAATAGCAGCAACTTTTTTTATGTACCTCGAAAGGAAAAATTAAGTATGTAGTATCTCATGCCTGGTTTTTGTAATTTCAGAACTCAAAAAGCATTTCAATAAGACTTCAAAAGCAGGCAATGTGTATTTTGTGAGAGGACTTCTACGTTTCTCAGGTAAAGAGCATATGAAAATTTATTTTCTTTGGAACAACCTTCACTTCTAGGGTTTGATTATGTTACATTGTCATAGTTAAAATCAAATTAAATTAGTTATTGCTCCATGTATGTATATGGATAATTAAAAAAAGTGTACTAGTAGCAGCACATCTGTATATGTGCTGTTTTGCACTAATACTGATGCCATAATATTTTTTTCATCGTCTTTTTATCTCTATTTGCAGATTCTGCAACACTCCTGGATGTAGAATACGTGACACTGAGTGGAGTTCTTGTCATCAACAATGCAGAGATGCAAACACCGCCACCCTCAGCCAATGGTCCAGCTGGTAGTGAGAATGGACATGAGTACTGTCTGGTCTTTACTGGTCTGGACCTGGAGGAAGAGAAACTGAAGGACTGGATGAGAACTTGTGCCAAACAGGTAAAACACTGGTCATCTCAGGTGAAATGTCCAGTGAGTTGGGTTTTTAGTGTGGGAATACAAGGCAATATTAATGCTGATTTCTCTTTTTGAATATTAAAAAAACAGTGACAATACATTAAGGAAATTTTCAAATTTCTTGTGAAATATTGGTGAGAAACAGGAAAAAAGCCACCATTAGCCAGGCATGCACATCCCTTGACTGTGGCCCATTTTATCTGGCATAATACAGATTTTTTTTTTAATTTCAGAAACCAGCCAAGAAGTCCCATGTCTCACAGGCTACTTTGACCAAAAATGAAGTGGCAAAAATCCATGTAAGTTTTATGGATGTCTTTGATGAAAGTGATTCTTGAGAAATACCTTAAATCAAGGTGCACTTGAGCAGTACTGTTGTTCACGATGAAAAGAAGAAATTCTCTTTTCATTTGGCAATTTCTTTTAAATACTTATACTGATTATACCATACTTAATATTTTTTACAAATGCTAATATCTATGAAAAAGATTTAAAAGTCTGGATTAAAGTCTTACTATGTACACAAAATGCCTGTTTCAGTGCCCAGTATTTACAAATTTTCTGAATTCCATATTTCCAGAAGGAGCATCATCTTGAGGCCCTGCCTCCAGGCTGGTTCTACAATGGTTCCCACTTTGTAAGTCTGGCTGGAGACAAGTCAGATACTCATCCCAGTATCCTTGCTTTACTTAATATATTCAGTAATTGCATGATCTTGTGCACATTTAAAATAACCCATTGCCTCTCTTGATCAAACAGTTATTCTGCATAAGCATCACAGGGTGACTCCTGCTTGTGCCATCATGATCATACAATTCTTAGATCAAGCACATGTAATAATTTCTTTTACTTTAAAATATCTTCATAACTATAAAATGTGCTATGCCATACTAAGTTTTTCATGCTGTCATTGAGAGGGACATTGAGAATTTGCCACTGATAAATAAATTCCAAATCTGTTTAATTGGCATGTGGTAGTTAGTTTAAAAATTCTGCCTCTAATACTGTAGCCAGCTTGATACCAATGAGTAAGTAATATTAATTGATTTGAGGCTTGTCATGATAGCAGTATGATACACTCTGAATATGCTGGCCCATAGAGTCATCAATATTTTATCAGTTGAAAATAGTTGCCACTGCAGTCGTGGTTGGTACATTTGATTATATTTTTTAAATGAAGAACATTCCTTGACAGACTTCAGACATGGATGAATTCATTGCAAATTATATTAAACAGACCAATGAAGAGATTGACAAGTACAATGCTAAAATTGATGCCATGAATATCAAAGATTTATTTCCCTGAGAAGAGAAAAGGAGGTATTGAAACAAGCAAGGGGGAAAATAATGAAGATTGTCAAAGATTTGACTGAAACTGGTTTCTTTACAAAGTAACTGATGATGCCAGGGATGAATTATTTTGCATACAACACTCTGTTTCTTTAATTGTTGGTGTAATGTTGAAAGTGTTCCATGTTTTTAGGGAAAAGAGACTCCTGTGTTTTTTGACATGTTGGGAAGTTGGCAGTTATACTGTGTTGTTTCACATATTTGTATCTTATGATTACAAATGTATGTATGGTAATATGTTCATTTTGCTGGTCTTGAACAGCACTCATGAAGGATGCCCCCCCCCCCCCAAAAAAAAAAAAAAAATACAGGCAAAAAAAGAGGGAAAGAAATATATAAACAAATAAATTGACCATGATATTGGCAGTGTAAGACAGAATTGGATGATTTGATTTGATTTTAAACTTCCTCTGAGTGAATTTAAGATCTGTTTTCTATGTTTCTGCATCGTTTCTAGTTGCACTTTTGTACTAGTTACGACTTTTATGTTCTAAGACAAAAGGTATGATTCTGTTCATATGCATTAGTTTGGCAGTATTTAAAATATTGTAATGTTCTGATATCTGTAAAATTATGAGTTATCCTAAACATAAGGGACAGAGTCTTACTTTCCTCCCAGCTTCATACTAAGTCTTGTTAAGTATTAGCATTTAATAAGGTTTGCCTTAAGTGCATAGTCCTCTCATTACTGTGATACTGTAGTTTGATCCGTTTTAATAGGCATTTCTACATGTAAATGTTATTTTTCTAAGATTGTTTTTACTGTAGCATTGAGTTAGGAATTTAACATTATATTAATTTATGGTGAGATGACTTTGCAGTGGTACAATACATATTCTGCTTTGTCCTGGCAGAGAGTGAAGGTTGACGTGTTAGTTTTGCATCCTTTGCCAAACTCAAGACAAGGTTTATTTTGTGACAAAAACAGAGATATTTTGGTACTGTAACTATCTAGAAGCAAATGTTGGGTTCTTGGGTGGTTATCCTAAAGTCTACATGATGCTTATTCAATCAAATTTATCATGAGTGTGGTTAAATGCCCTGTTCTTGTTACAATGTTTGAATAGTTAATACAAAAATTGCAAAGAGTAATGTTACTGCTTCTATATTTTAACTGGTTCACATTAAGCAAAACAATGTATCAATAATTTTGTCACAGTTGGAATTATAGATTTTAAATGTTTTAGTATTAGGTGATTTGAGATTCATGCAGTTGGTGATTAAATAAAGCATAATATCAGATTGCTGCACCATTTCTTTTTGAGGGAATTTTTTAGTTTTATGTGCACCCTGACAATCAGGGAAATAACAGTGATGGCCATTAGACAATCCCAGCTTTGGCATGGCAGTTTAGAGGTGAATTGCCACAATTACTCTGAACCTCAGGGTGTCTGTTAGGGCACATTCAGATTCAATAATCGTATTGGCTGGGTCAGTACAACTCTGCGAGGACTTCCACTAAAGTGCAATCAGTGGAATCGGCCTAATCAGCACAAAATAGTTAATTACTTCCTAGCTGCCCGAGGAAACATGTCAGAAAATAAATCTGATTCCACTGATTACACTTTATCAAGCACCCCCTGCAGAGTTAGGCTTCGTTCACATGCAATGTCTATTTTCTAAATTCTATTTTCTATTCGCGCTATCTTATGATCACAGTCTGTGCCCTGAATATCCCGCGGCGTAATTACTGGCAGCGCGAGCCAGTTACTTATAGTAACTTATAGTAACTGGCTCGCGCTGCCAGTAATTACGCCGCGGGATATTCAGG
>NW_019775903.1:0-13308 GCF_001039355.2 Lingula anatina | reverse complement strand
TTTCTATTTGCGCTATCTTATGATCACGGTCTGTGCCCTGAATATCCCGCCGCGTAATTACTGGCAGCGCGAGCCAGTTACTTATAGTAACTTATAGTAACTGGCTCGCGCTGCCAGTAATTACGCCGCGGGATATTCAGGCCACAGACCGTGATCATAAGACATACCGCAAATAGAAAATAGAAATTAGAAAATAGACATTGCATGTGAACGAAGCCTTAGACTGATCCAGCTAGTAAGATGTGTTAATCTGAATGCAGTCTTAGATTCGTCTGTGAGATAAAAGTTTGACATTTGGTCAGACACAAGTGAAAGTGGTTATTATCTGGTTGAGAGACGAGGTAGCCCTGCATACAGCTTAATAGCCCAAACATTTGAGGAGTTGAGGACTTCAAATGGGCTGTTATCCCTCCACATCTTTCAGGGTGCATATACATTAATATTGTACACTAGACTGTAGCTTCACTGGGACTTGGCTTGTATTTTTAAACATTTGTAAACAAAATGGCAAAGCAAAGTCACAACTGAAAAAGATGTGTGCTTCTTAAAAAAGTAATCTGTTATGTCATTATTAAGGTGTCTTATATACACAATTTTTTCATGTTCACATCTGTATTACATACATTGTCATATAATATGCCTTGGCACCCACAATCAGTTATACAAGGATTATTCTGGTCAGGATTCCCATTAGGGAAATCAGCATTATTCACACTCCCTTAATAAATGGTACCTCCTGGTGGCCTTCCAAAAAAAAAAAAAAAAAAAAAAAAAATTAACTATGATTTTTACTATTGATTCTGGTGAGTGGTTAACCACATGCAGTATTGACTAAATTATATGTTTTGAAAAGTACCATTGTCCTGTCATAGTGATTTTATATGTGATTGTACAAGATGAAGCAGAAAAGTTGGCTTGATGAGACAACAATGCATGACCAGACTGCAAACTCATTACAAATGGCTGCAGGCAGGTATGGCAATCACCAGTTTTATTGATGAAAAAGAAAACATTGGGGCTTGGATCATAACAGTAGAACAACACGGTAGGGTTAATTAATACATGCACCAAACTGGAAGCAGCAGACGTTAATTGAAACTTGAATTGAATCCAGGGCAAGGTGAAAGTGATTTTGTAGATATATACCTGTCATCCCCCATGAGTCAGCCTCTGCAGTCTTTTTGTCATGAGCACATCTCATTAGCCACACGTCAAGGAGATGCGCCGGTTTACCTGAAGATTAAGATCCACTACTTCTTGTTCCATTTAACTCAGTTCAGTGGAGCACAGTGACTGAATAATGGACAAATATTGATTGCAGGTACTTGTTCTTTTATTTATTTATGAAAATGGTTTGGAAAATTGTTTCATGGAGATGTATAACACAACAGGAAAAAGTTACTTTTACACGGCTTGGCTTTCTGACTGGTGAACAAATGCGTAGCTCTTGTTAGACTGTGAAATATGAGTCTGTGTAAATTTAGGGTTTTCTGTATTCAGAATTTTCATTAGAAAATGGAGAAAAAAATGAGATTCCTTTGTTCTGATAGTGTTAAAAGAAAGAAATATATGACACTGCCCCTTGGGTTAATTGCTACACCCAGTTACTGACAAGAAAATTACTAGTTATCAATCGAAAAATCCAGTTTATATGTTGTCCATCTTACTTTCATATGGCCTTGTGGCATTTGTCAAATGACATGCTCACCTAATATTAAAAAAAGCCCTTTTCTATATCAAAACCTGTCAAAGGACTAGACTAGAGCTGTAAACAACAAGTAATTGATGTAAAGTAGGTTATGTTTTAAATACATAATCTCACACTATGTGCTTTATAAAAAATTATATATGTAAATGGCAGTTTGAGGAGAATTATAGTATTATTAGTATAATTATTAAATATTATTATTTACACTTATCAGTATAATAGTAAATGTACTAAATTAAGCAGTCAAGTTCTGCCAGGTTCAGTGGGAAGCACTATATCACAGGACATTATATTTATTTGTGGTCTAATACACACCTTCAACTGTCAGTGGGAATTAAAATTCACTGCATGGCCACGATGAAGATGATAGAGATACCATGCTCAAGAAATGACAGGCATTAGAAAACTGTGATTGCATCTTAAGCACTTCCCTGGGTTTCACATTAATGAGGAAAGTTGAAACGGCAACATGCAAATTTTACTATAAGTAAAAGCTGATTAAGTAATATGGTAATGACTTGATCTTTTCAATGGGAAAAATTTATCATCTTACAGATACATTTAATTTTGGAATCATAAAATCATATTTCTATATAGCATCTGTGGTGCTTTTACTGTATAGAATAAAACTTGGGTAGCTTGCTTTTGTTAATGCACCACATGTAAAATTTGCAATTTTTTTCATTAAAAAGATTGAGACATTACATTTAAGTTTTTTAATATCAAATATCCTGTTAGGAAAAACTTACATAAGGATCTTTCTTCCAATCCACATACAATATATACCAATTTGTATGATATTACATTTATGTTATTCATCATCATTCCTCTTCGTCCCGTGTGGGACATAAGGCCACATTTGTTATTACTTGGCTGTTAATTATTTAGATTTTGTATCATACAGGTCAAGAAATACACAGTTGTCATAACTGCTACTGTTCAATATTTTTTAATTCAGATGAACAAGAAAATATTAATGGAAAATGGACCACCACTTCTCATTATAAATTTTGTGTCCTCAACACACACACACACACACACTGAAGGAAAAGGGTGGATAGCTGTTGTGAGTGTGAACTTCTGTTGCTCACTATACCAGTACAAATCTGTGAATAATGTCCCCACTGCCATTCTTCTCTTTTTCAGACACCTTTACAATATGGGTAATTTGAAGTCCAAAATTTTGAAGAGGGACAAAGAAAGGCAAAATGCTAAAAACAAAGGCAAAGAACTGGTTGAGGCTGCAGCCAATGGACGTTTATCAGACCTTGACATAATAGTCCAGGATGAAGAATACAAGGATGCTGTCTGTGGCAAAGATGGATTCACAGCTTTACTTTTGGCTTCATCAAAAGGTTATGCTGACTGTGTTCTCCATCTTCTTCAAGCTGGGGTTAACTTTAGATATAATGCAGAATGGTCAGATACCACCCCCATGATCATGGCAGCAGAGCAGGGGCATGAGGTTTGCCTTCAAATGCTAGTCCAGGCAGGAGCCGATGTAAATGAAGGGAATAAAACAGGACAGATGCCATTACACCAAGCTGTGACAGCAGGAGCATTAGAGTGTGCAGAAATCCTCCTTAGCAATGGTGCAGACTTGAACAGCAGAGATGCCAAAGGAGAAATGGCACTTCATATTGCTGCTAGAAATGACTTTGATCAAATTGTTGAACTGTTAATAGATCACTACGGAGCTGACATAAATGCGCAAGATAAGGATGGGGCCACTCCACTGCATGCTGCGTGTGATGCTGGGGGCTATGAGTGTGTAGAATTACTCCTCCATCATAAAGCCAAATATGGCATTGTGGACAACAATGGCACCACCCCACTGTTCAGAGCTTTAGAAGCTGGCAAGATTAGTATTGCCTTTCTACTGATGAAGGAAATATTTGATGTAGAACTCCCTAATGGCTTGCAAGTGTGTGAAAATCCCTTTGGGGTTCTATTTCACATCGTAGAACATGTCCTGAAAACACAATTTTCTGACGAACTCCATGTTATCTTGAACCATCTTCTTTTCTACCACGAAATAGATCCGGAGTCATTACGCTGCATCTTTGTCCCGGTCATAAAATCCATAGATGTTACAGCCCTTAATCACTTCTACTCAGATAGCTGGCCCAAAATATTTTGCAGCCTTGTCATAAACAGATTCTTTTTCATCATCAAAACTCTGACAGTGGCTGGACAGGAGTGGCTGGGCCAGGAGATGCACTTTCTGCAGAGTAACAGTCCTGGGTTATACCGCTGGGTGCTGGCCCACCAGGAAGGCATCCCCAGTCTCCAGCACCTCACCCGTCTTCACATTCGCAGGCAACTGGGCTGTAACATAGGCTTTGGTGTGACAAAACTCCCACTGGAGCAGCACCTTAGAGACTACATCATGTTGAAAGAATGTGATATGTTCTGATATTTTAAACATAAAATTGGACTCTTAGTGACAGGGCTAGCTGGGTCTGGACTAGCTTGTTTTTAACTGTTGTGCTGCCTTCTGTACATTGTCAAAAGATTTTAAGTGCTTTACTTTGCTTAACTTTGATTTGAGGTACTGTCTCTTAAGCATTGGAGTGAAACAATTGCATTTTGTATCCATAACAAAATTCAGGGTTCATATTAAAAGATGCATACAAAGTAACTTTTTTGTCACAAAAACCGACCAGATGTCAGCATACAGTTTCAAGTAGTATAACTAAGAGAATTACCAAAAGGCTTTAATTTTACCCAAAAATGATATTTGAACGGATTTTTCTGCTAGCATGCTATGCTGTATGTCAATGGGGCAGAAAAGTAGGTCATGAAAGTAGGTTAAATTTCCGACAAAAAATTTAAAGAAAGGAACAGTCTAAAGCTCTTTTATGGCTGATCGAGTGATCTGTTCAGTTTATCCCTTGGCATGTCAAATTTATTTGAGTCTTGTAAGAAACTAGTAGAAGTGGTTTACATGTGTTACTGGGGATCCATGCTCCACCGATGCTCGGTTTGTATGTACCTTTAAGTATGATCTCCCTTGAGGCAGAAAAAAAGGAAGTTGTACCTGGTTATTGATCAGTAAAAAAACGAGAAATAATGAAGACTTGAGGCACGCACTTTTATTGTATGTCTGTATAATCAGTATTTTTTATCATGTAGAATTTCAATAACACATACATAATAAGGTTTTAGGATCACTTCTGTAATGAAGAACCCATTACCAGTCTGTGCTTTGTTAATTCCATTTAAGGCCCAAGGTGCATCCCTAGGTAGATGTGGGGTAAAACTGACAGTTCATCAAAGGGATATTTGGACCAAAGAAATTACCTTACCCCACCTCAACCTTGGTATGCACCTTAATTGAAGGCAGGCAACATGATTTAGGGGTGGAGGTTAAACAACTGACAGTTGATCAAAGCTATATCTGGATGATGGAGATTTATCTGTGTACCCCACCTCTACCTGAGATGCATTTTGATTACTAGTAAAGGCATGCACAATTTTTCTCAATATCACATGTTCGTTAGAAAGGGGGGGGGGGGGGATAGCTCTTCTGAAATTTTTTTCAACTGCACATGAAGTAGTAATTTCATGCTCTGCACCGATCCTTGTGCAATATAAAACAAATATCAACAGTGAAACTTGATATCATTTTATTCTATCATCCAACAACCACAAAGTCCATACATATGGAAATAAAGCAACCATTTAATAATTAATGTTCTCTGAAATGAGGACTTCAATCAAATTCAACTACAAAAGAAAACTTCAGTTGTCAAATTCTATTAGGTGCACAAACCAACCATGTGTCTTGTTTTTCACTGTTGTGGTGCCATTTCAGATGTGATTCAGCAATCATGCCATACAGGTGTTCTTAACATTGTCATTCTACTAGCATTCTAATGTGTTAACTTCAAGTCTAACTGACAATGTAACAGATGTACCATTCCCAGTAAAGTCCAATCTATGTTATTAGCATATGCTTGATGTTGTCTGGAGGGTTGGGGTTCTTGGGTGTTACAGTACATTCCTTTGCTAAGTTCATCATTGCGACTGTAATTTGAAGAAAAACATGATTTTGAATGTTTTTGTTTTCCTTATATTCATAAAATATCCTTTTCATAATGATATTGTCTAACTTAAATATTTTTTAAAATGCTGTTGAAAGTATAATTTCACTACAAGTGTATTTCCAAGTACATCAGTGAACAAATTTTACAACTGTTAAGGAAAAAAAGAATATCTTACTCCAATCTTCCCTTTGTTTCTGAAGCTGAAGCTGTGCCTTCCTCGCTTGAAGCCGTGGTTTTTCATAAGCCATAATTTTTGCTTCTTTTTTCAATAAATAATCTGCAAAAGTAAAAATATCCACTGAGACTATTCAGAACAATCCCAGGTTTCAAAATAACTTTCTTTTACTCATCAATGAATGAAAAGTCAGATAAACATCAAGTCTCCAGTGCTCAGCTTTGATACATCTTTTCACTTCAAACTCTTATAAATCATTCATTTTTCTGAACTTAACTAATGTGCATATTTACTGAAATAAATGAAGACTTTCTTTTTCTTTTTAATATTATACATTTGAACCACATGTGGTAGTAAGTTTCATTCAAAACTGTAAGTGATAATTTACTTACTATGGCGCATATAACCATAAGTTATTCCTAATAATAAGGCAGCATATCTTCCAAACTGTTAAAAAAAACATAATAATAATAACTAAATCCATTTATTGAAAAAAACCCAAGTCTTATCTGGGTAAATCATGGCAGACTTAATCTCCATGTCTATGATTTCACTGATATAATTTTCACTGATATAACAACAATCCACTATCATACAACAATCCCTGAACAAAATGGAACCAAAATCTCGGTGAAAAAGAACTGCTTATAGTTAAAAGTTACAACTGAATTTGAAAACTCTAACTTATAATGCTCATTCAATGATAGTAGTTAAACATAAAGGCCAATTTTGTAAAATGCCCATATTATGATATTATGTACGTGAAGCTGATTTCTAATGAAATTACCAGTAGTTTTATAGGTTAAACTATCAGTATCAGAGCTACGATGCAGATCTTAAAACTCAAGACTTGCTAATGCAATAAACCCTGAAAAATATAATGTCATCGTAAAAGTTATAATCAGTAAAAACTCAAAAATACTTTGTTAAGGAATTCTTACCTTAATTGTTGGGGAAATTGACTTTGGAGCCGGCAATGGCGGTTTTTGGTAGGTAAGTTTCTGGGCCGTGTACTGCTTCGCCATCTTGGGTCCGCTCCAGCTTCAGTACAGTCTCGTTTCGAGTAAAACAAGCATTCATTACTGTATAGGGCGCCTTGGTAAAAGCGAATCCGAGGCTTTATTTCGGAAAAAGACATTCATACCCAAATCCCAGCATGCTGTAATATTCTTTTTTATAATGTTTTTTTTTATCTATTGAAACTCACTGTTTGGGCACAAAATACTTTTCTAAACCAAATCCGATATGATAAATATGATAATAATGTAGATAGACAGCCTATGTCCGTGACCTTGACACAGTTTATACGGAGTGCATATGGAACAGCCGAAGCCAAGCAGTTATGGAGCAGTTGTTGATAACTGCTGCGGCAATCCTTTTTGCTCCGGCAGCATTGGGTATTCTTTTGGTTGTTGTGTTGGCATCTGTAGGTCAATCTGTAGGAATTAGGAAGAAATATGTACAGGTTCTCCTAAAAATATTTGAGGTAAGTTAAGTACACGTAACCTGAACTGTCTCAACTTGTAGTCAGAGGTCAAGGGAAAATTTGGATCAAGTTGCACAAAAATATGTATTGGTCCTGAAATTTTTGTTTATATAATTTCATAATTATTATATCAGTGTTTCTACTGACTTTTTAAGTTTGCAAGGACCTTAGGTGATAAGGTCGTTTATGATGGTTGGGAAGGGCTGGGGGGGAGGGGGGGTATCCCAATGGATAAGAGTTTTGGGGCTCATCTCCAAGAAAATTTGAAAACGTGAGTCTTATTTGGTTGCTTTTTCGCCCAGAAAATCACAATAATATAACATGAATCTGTTTGGGTTGCTTTTTCACCCAGAAAATTACAATGATTCTATTTTAAATGACCTCTTTTTTGTGTTAACCAACAAGTAATATAAAGTCAGTACTATAACCTCGACCCCTATAAACTATGGTTAATAAAGTTTGATGGTCAGTGTTGCTCACTTTCTAGGCGTTCCATCAGTATAACAATATATATTAGAAAAAACAAACTCATTTTCATTGTTCAACAGTAGGAATTGTTGCTGATCATTATTCATGCAAGTTTGAAAATTATATCTGAACCAGTTTTTTGTTTTCTTGATTTAATTACCAAAGAGCGCAAATGCTATTACTGATTGTAGTCCAAATGAGAGTACATGAATCATGCTAACCACTTCAATGTTATGGTATCTGTATCTCATTTGCATGCAAACAGCTTTCTGTTCAGGACTCCGGGCTATCATAATCTGATAAAATAATAATGGTAATTAAAATCTGTAACTAGCAATGATAACTTCCATTAGTCTGTTCAACACTGTTGTTTCTTACTCCAAAAAGATGCAAATAATGGAATGTCTGTGTACCTTTTCAAGTCAGGTGTCACTATCTTGGCCTACTACTAGTATATGAATAATTTATCTTGAGAGAAGAGTCAGTTGTCATAATTTAGCAGTACATTTGCCCTGGCCTTGTTAATACAAGGTTGCATGCTTGGCAACGAAAGAGGTCATGCATAGATAGAATGGATACGTGATTGCTGTGATGCAATAAAAAGCCAATGACAGTGCATGTAAAAGCAAAAGCAGGGAATTCTCCAAACAAAAGGTATTAAAAAGGAGAAAAATAACCAAGTGCAGCTTTTCTCCTTTTGATTCCTCAGTAAGGATTATATTAGTATTATAAGTCTAAGTCAGAATTATTCAGAATTAGTTTTATACTTGTCAGAAAACCCTTGTTCGTCCAAAGGACTGATAGCTAACCATTGTAATTGGTCAGACAGCATTTTCAATTGATCATGACCAGTAGGACTGACAGTTTTGCCATGTCTGGAAATGAAACTAAAAGACAAAGACAGGTGTGATGCCCACAGTGTAGAATGCTCCTGCCTCTTGTGAAATTATCCACCTGTGAAGAAATAACATGAAGTCTAGGCTTGTGATACATAAACAAATTTTGTGAATAGTAAGGAGTGTTCAGGGATACTTTCAGACAAAGAGAAAAAAATGCTCCCTGTAACATGAAGCTTGAAGGTCAAATGGTACTTATGCTTTGTGCTCCCAAACTTGGAAATCTTTGATTAAATGCTATTCTTAATTCAGTGATGTGGTGATTTTGGTGAGTATCTTTTATATTCAAATAAATCAGTTTTGCAATTTGCTTTCAGGTTTTTCAGTGTTTGAAGTTTCTTATAAGCACATCAAAAAACCATTAAATTGCCAGTCCCATTCATGTGAATGGCAGAACTGATTAAGTCAACATAACTGCATTAAAGAAAGGGTGGGGTGAGGGTGGGGAGTACTTTCATACAGTTTATAAATAATGTCTCATTGCTATATAATGAAGATAAGTTTTGTGATATTGAAGAGGATTGAAAGTGTCATTGGCAGGGTGTGATTTGTGAGACGCTGTCACCAGTGGTTTTTACTTACTTTGGAATTTAGGACAGATGTGCAGTTTTTTTTTTATTTTCCTGATTTGTTTTTCAGATTTTTTAAATTAGATGTTATTTCATATGGTGTATGCAAGTTGAAGGGAGAGCACAAAGAGTTTTGCCGCAAAAATACATACCACACAGATTTTTCAGAAATCCTTAAAAATTATAGACCTATAAAAATTATAGTATATATATATATTCATTTAAGACCACTTTTTTTGTGTAAGACTAAATTAGATATGTTTTATTTAAAGATGTTGTCCTGTCTTGAAATACTTGATTTTGTTCTGTTATTATTTCCATTTAAAAGAAAGCTTTCTTTTGTCTTAGTGTGTGCACTCAGTCAGTTGGAGAAGTCCAAAAGAAAAAGTAAATGTTCAACCTGCGATAATGAGTTAAACAGAAAAATTCATGAATTACTCTGTAGAACAGTTTTATCTATCTGGACCCAAAGAAAGTGCCACATGTGAGTGCATGCATGGAATAAGCAGGGCAGAGTGACAGAAGCATGATCAAATTATGATACAGTTGTTGATTTGACACCCTGGCCTTGTGTAGTCTTGGAAAGATGTTTTCACTTTTTGTGTTAAATTGTACATGTCCTAGGATGAAATGATATGACAAACCGAGGATTCTGGGGTGGCGTTAGCAATTTTTTTCATTTAGCCAAATTGCTACGTTTTCCTCATTTTTTTCTCCAAATGGTTTAAAATTGACTAAAATAAGTCGAATCAGCCCTATTTCATTTAGCCAATTTAAGTTAGTTTTAGCATTTGGCTAAATTGCCAGGGATTCTTTATAAGTTGCAGTTTATATAATAACTGGGTTTAATTGTTAGCAGTAGACCCCAGTAACCCTTTATAAACTAACCCTGGTATATCACTATCAGGGTCAAAACTTACCCGTCATGTAAGTATTATCAAATCGCGACTGACAAGAATCTAAAACACTTGCAAAATGATTTCTGATTACTTCTTGAAATCATTTATTTTGACCTTGAAAGTGAAATCTACAGCAGCCAAACCACTTGTGTTGATAGATGCTAATAATTTTAGCCTTTTTTAGAAATTCTTTCTTAAGATGAAAAGCTGAAGAAAAGTAAAACCTTTTAATATTGTAAGTGATTAACTTTGTTTGCATTGTGTTTACTTGGTATATGGGATATTTTTCAGTATGGACGACAAAAGATAGAGCACAAACAAGGGTTTATTCAGGATTCTGCAGAGGAACAAACCGGTAAGGAATTAGGAGAAGATGGTCATGCTGGTGAGGAAGACAAAAAAGCACCGTCTGGGAATGGTTGTGTTCAGTCTGAGGAATCAGGTAATGAAATAGTGGTTTATGAAAATTGGTGGTGATAACCTTGTTGAGCTTTTTATAATGTTGCCTCATATCAACTAAGTAACCTTTTTTGTGAATCACTTCTTGCTTTTTTGTCTGTACATTTGACAGCTATGCTGTTTTTGTTTCTTTTTTATCTTTTTTTTGTTTGGTGTGGGGGACATGTACTATTAATAAAACCACTTAGTAAATGTCTGCTTAGGAAGTTTTACTACAGACATGCAGCTATCTCCAATGTTTATTTTCAGTATCATTATCTGATAATGCTTAACGGTGACATATAGGGCACAATGTGAACAAGTACTATGTACGTGAATGTCACCATGACTGAAACATTTGGAGTTACTTCCACTTCATTCTTTGAATTTATTTCCAGTGTTCAAAGCCTGACTAAAATGCTTTTTCTGAAGTGAAGCTTATATGAGATACACATATGTAGGTGTGTATACACACACACATGCATGTACTTGTGCACACACACACACACACACACACACACACACACACACACACACACAAAACTATAAGACTCATAATGGTAACCTTTTAGTTTATAGTAATATTCATTTGGAATGTATTTCACTTTGTTGCAAATTCTGCTTTAAGGAATGCATGTGATAGAGAGAGAGATGCCACTAAGAGCTTCCGAAGGAATCAGAATCTCCAACGTCCGTTCTGTAGAGACCATGCAGAGAGAATTTCAACTCACAGATACAATGTACTTCTGTAAAAGTGGTGTAGAGGTAAGTCTTTCCTTATCAGTCAAACAAACTAGGATAATATAAGGGAGGATGGTATATTTTTTAAACACAAATGCAATTGTGTGTAAGAAATCACTACTTTATCTCATGCAGTTTTAAAATATTGTCAGCGATGTTCTTCAAAAATGAGCATTTCATATTTGAAAGGTTAATTAGGTAAGAAAATACCCAAACTTCTCTCTGAAGCCAGCCCTTGCCCAATCCAACCCTGCCAAACACCTTACTGCAGTACACATTTCAGCAAATGAATTATGTACTTGTAGTGCATGGTTATTGGTTATTCATGTAGAGGATCTGTAACTTATTCATAGTTGTCTGAAAAGGCCTACTTTGTCTAAAACTAAAACAATCATGTATGTTGTGTTTTAATTGTCAAACTGAGTCATCAGATCAGCTATATATTCTCAAAAGCTTAGAAGTTACTTTCATTTGTTTTACAGGCCATAATTGAAGATGAAGTAACAAAATGTTTTAGTTCTGAAGGTAAATATTTGGCAGTATTTATAACATTTGTGTACTACACTTAGTCTAGTATTCAGAAAGCATTTTCCATTATTGATTTTCCAGAAAACTTCCAAAAGATATGTTGTTATATTTTTTACTTTTAAGTCTTAAATGGCCTTGGATATTTAAAGAGGTAATGTCATTATGGAATGCTTTTTGATGGCATTTATCTATACATTTTAGAGCTTCCTTCATGGAATTTGTTGTCCAGAACAAACAACAACTATCAATATCTGAGGTAAGTTATGTGTGCACACTTTTGTAAGATATGTCAGTTAAATAGGGTAAACATTTTTGTAAGATACCCAGTTAAATAGGGTAAACATTTTGGTAAGATATGTCAGTTAAATAGGGTAACTTAATGTTCTGTTTAATACTGGGAATATTTTTTTCTTTTGCCTGAACTTCTCTCCATTATTAATTGGAAGTTTTTTGAAGTAGATTGTTTTTTGTCCTTGGGAAATTAAGAGAACTTAAATAAAAACTGTAGCATTGTGAAAAGTCAAGAGTGCTTAATCAGAAACTGAATTTTTTGGTCTTTTCAGTGTTCGCCTGACTGTCCTTTGGGGCTTAGGGGTTTATGTTAGATACCTTTTCTTGTTGCCATTCAGGTATGTTGGTCATTCATTGTCTAGGTGAATGAAACAGTCAGTTGAATCAAGATAAATGCTCTACTAATATTGCATGCATATCATAATCTGCCTTTATCAGTCATAATGCATTATGTCCAGTCAATGAAGGAAAATAATATTGTATATCATACTGCTGGTTAAAATTCTACTTTATTGGAGGGAAATAAGTTAGTTAAAGTTTGAATATGAGCTATGTGTCCTACCATTGAAGCATATTATTTTTATGCTCAAAAGTAATACAGATATTATATGTATATGTGATTTGCTTGAAATTCAAGTTGAATTCCTTATATATTTTACTTTTCAGAATAATATTAGCTGTAATTGGTATTGCATGGTTGATTATTAGTACAGCCTTCATTGGATATTTACCAAAGAACAGGTAAGTCCCATGATGTATTTTGATGCACAATACACAGGTCAGTAGACTAGGGTAACAGCTATAGCCTGTAAGATATAATTAAAACATTTAGTGACAGTGTGATGTGCATGGATTATAAATTTTTTTTTTCCAATCTAGGTTTAAGAAGATACTCAACCAGTATGTCAGTCTCATGTGTTACCGTATATTATGTAGAGCCTTTTCTGCTGTTATTACTTTCCACAACAGGTGAGACATTGAACATGTTAACCAAATTTTACTTCCTTGCTTATCTTAATTTTTTAAACACAAATTAACTGATATTTATTTGGTGAGTATG
>NW_019775902.1:806798-816822 GCF_001039355.2 Lingula anatina | reverse complement strand
ACCCCCCCCCCCCCCCTACTTCTAGCTGCACCCTTACTATAAATATGACATTCTGCTGCAGATTGATATCACCAATGCTGTGATTGCACTTAAGGCGAGCTTTTAAAACGCGGGCGTTTTTATTGAGCCGTTTCTTCCGTTCGAGGAAACATCCTCGCCCTTGGTATGTGCTGGAAAGAATTTGAACTCAGACTACACTCAACAATGACAAGGGCAAAAATGTGCATGCGACATTTAATTTTGCTCAATTTTCTCTTATTCCAATAATCTTGTGAGCATCACTCAATTAGTCCCACTTCCCTGACTTAAAAAATGTTTATAATACAAACTGAAGCACCGATGTAAAAACTGTCATGGCAAACCTAGAGAGAATATATATATTTTATCAAGGAAATATTTGCTTATGATATTGTCAAACGTGGAAACCTTGTTTTGTCATTACAGATATTCACATATTTGTCTGAACGCATTTCTTTTAAATTAAAATTTGCACTCGTTACGTTAAAATTTACAAAGCAAAATATGATGTGAAAAACATATTATTATTGTGTTAAAGTAACTTTACAAGGTTTAAATAAGAATGACAAAAATTCTTCGTTAAGTAAAAATTTTCCAATAAAAATATGATGTTAAATACAAGTTAATATGTGTTAAATTAACTTCGCAAAGTTTAAATCAGAAAGACAAAAATTAGTAATTTGCGTTTGTGTTAGCTCAAGATATACAAACTAAATAACGCGTAGCATTTATTTTCATTTGACCAGAAATGGCCATACAATTTGACTCCGACTTGCAACATATTTTAAAGAAATGTTTGATTTTAACAATAAAAAATACAGCTGTTGTTGAATATATATTTTACGCTATCATACTCCTTTTACAAACTCACCTTAGTCCTCTTGGTGACGCGTTTTTCTTCGGTTTCCGACAAATCTTTGGTCTGCAGCCGTGCACGTCTAACTTAATGTCCTGCCCCTGTTCTTCTCGCAATTTTTTCTTTTTATAGAACACGTTCTCACCATACGGAGCAAATGCCCACTTAAATGATCGTCTAGCCATTTCTTACTCAGTTTCTTGGCTTAGACTCTAAAATATTTTAAGCCCTTAACTTCATGACTAATGTGTGTGAAATCAGTATTTATATATATATACACATAGTGATATATCACTAGCTATGTTTAAAACGTGAGTACGTTACTGTTGGCCGGGTCTCTAGTGTTTGTCATTGAGGAAAAGATAGATGTTGTACTATAATGCGTGTATTTGGTTGTCTGACGACCGCGTCTCTGTCTGTCTTGTGCAGTGTTTTCTTTAAACTTATATTCTTTACTAGTAGATGATTCTTAATTATCATAAGTAACTCTTAATTTAAGAATTTTAACAAGCTATCTGTATTTTTTAGATTGTCTTTTAAGCTCCTAGTTTGTCATTTTAAAAATCTAAATTGATTGTTAAAGGATTTGCGTCAGTCCGTCAGAATGGCTTGAATGGCTTTTTCAGAAAATGTGCCCAATTAACGATATATTTATCAAAATACACAAATTGGAGACTCATTTTGTAAATTTTGATCCAATGATGTGACACCAGCGACACACGGCATACGGTTGTCAGGGCTTCTCCGTCACAACTGTCGCACCTTGGATTCTGCACTCCCAGGTTTTGAAACAAGACGAGGGTTTCAAGGGCATCGCATTTCTGTCTTTTGATGTCGCACAACAATGTTTTAATTATTTAAAATTTACGATTATTTACAATTTAATTAATGTCATGTATCAAGTTTAAACATATTGTCTCAATCGGGAATTCGAGTTCTGATAAACCTCAACACTGACGTTTAATGCCATCAACAGACATAATACTCAAAAGATCTAAAAAATAGCGTATTGACTCAAGTCAAAGACAACAATTGCAAGTCACCGTCATACAAATAATCATGTTACAGAAAGAGCATCTCTGCTTGACGGCGGAATTTCGAATGTCAGAAATTCCATGTTTACTTGTATTTAGAGTCCGGTTCTCATAGAGTAAAGGGAAAATTGTTTTCAGATAGTACTCGCATTTGCACCCCCTCCCAAACAACTTCCGTCTCTCCGATAGCATCAAATACTGAATTAACGTTCAGCACACGAATGGATCTCCATATCAACTTTTACCGCAAATAAATAAATAAATAAATAAATAAACAAAATTTTTCATACAAATCTTTTTCAGAAAACAAACGCAGAACATTATCTATTCACCTTAACTTTCGATTTTTCAATTTACATATTCATTCAACGAATTTGTGATGAGACTTTTGTTCTTCACAATACACCGTCCTTTAACTAGTAAATCAAAAACCAGACAGGTGAACTACCCTCTACCAGGGTCGCAGATTTTCTCCAACGCGAAAGAGAGCAGTAAAGTATCGTGCCGTGAATCAGCCAGACACGTTTGTGAATATCTACTGAAAACTCCCATCTGTGACCCTGGTTCGAACAAAAAAAAAAGTGAACATTTGAGTCTTGTCAGTGACGCAATGCTTAACATTACAGCACATTTATCCTCCAATATAAAAAGAATGCAACAGTAATTAAAATTATTATAAAACAGCTATGCAAATATTACACAAAGTGCGTGTCATGGGCTCACATGTCCACTTTTTTTGTTGAATAACCCAAATTGTAACTGTGATTTTTGACTCAACTCTAACACATTTCAAGAAAACAGTTATTTCACATAACCAATGCAGTAAAATCCAATTCAAATAAATTATTTGATGGAAGATATGTAAACGTGACTTATTTTATGATCATTTATCCTTAAAAGCGTTTTTGAACGTCTAATATTTCACTGGACAAATACAAATTGCTCACATATACCAAGTTCTAGCACTATACTTAATCAGCTTTTTCCCCACCAAAGCACCTCAGAGGGCAAAAACAGCATGGAACAAGCAAAACATTCTAAGATCTGCGAGACAACATATTACTGTTGTTCATAGTCCATAATTTTGAATTCATGTCTCAGGTCAAAGGTCATATGAAATCACGTGACTTCTCTGGGGTCAAAGATCACATGGTAAACTGTGTGAAGAACAGCAGGGGCAGAGAAAGCAACATGTCTGTGTTTCCAGTGAAAAATTTAACTTCAGGTGATAAGATCCATGACAGTCAGCAAATCAGACTGCTTCACTGAGCTGGTCAGCGATTCTGCTTTGTACTGCTCTCTTCAGGGCATTGCTGAGGACATTGACCTTTGACTCCACTCCCAGCTCTGTGTAAGGAATCTGGAATAGAGAAATGAGGTGTCGATCTGGTTAATTTCTTTCGATGTGTGTGTGTGTGTGTGTGTGTGTGTGTGTGTGTGTGTGTATATATATATATATAATTTTTTATAATTTTTTTTTTGAAGTCAAAGTCATACTGGTAAATACATGTATGCCTTGTAAATGCATACTACTACACATCACAGATTTGCTCCAATTCTCTTATATACTCTCAGATGCACTGTTGCACAGTCATTCATCAACATATAGAGAAGCATGTGGGGGAATGGGACAAATACACACCAGTTAGCACAATCATATATATATATACTTGAGAGAGAGAGAGAGAGAGAGAGAGAGAGAGAGAGATGCACACACAAACACACAACTTTCTTTTTCTTATAATACTCACCTCTACCACTAAGTACCCCAGTTTCTCCAAGTGCCTGATTGTAAGTGCAAATGCTCCCACAGGCTGCACGTCTCCCAGCGTCATGAAAGGGAAATCCATCACAATGACTGCCACTCTGAACACAGATCAAGTACAATGCATGTTAGGAAATATGAAGGACATTTTTTTTGGCAGAAATGCTGCTAACTAGAGAGCAGACATCTTGAAATTAATGAAAATATATCTCACCCTCTGAAAAATTTAGTAAAATGTAATAATAACAATCAGAATAGTAATAATTACTGTAACCATAAAAATAACACTATTAAATACAGAAATTACTAGTAAAGACAAAGCAGCTCAGTTTTTATTATTATGCATTTAATAAATTATGATAATTTTAAATGCTCAATTGGCATTAGCAATTTGCTAATAAATCAACACCAAAATCTAAACTTTTGACCTATTTTGGAAATTAAATCAAAATCTATATTTTTTGCATTATGTTGCTCAAAGGCACATAGACTCAATCGACTGGTCACCACCAAAATTGAATAATTTTTTTATACATTCTCTTTTAAATAGTTTCTTAAATGTAATCAAAATCCGTCCACAACCTTTTGCATAATATTACACAGAGACAAACAAATAATTACCTAATTTGCCACTTACCGTTTATTTTAAATCGAAGAATTTATTACTTGGCCCCCTCCCAAAAAATTCTGAAAGTTTTTTTTTCAAATTCCATTCACAACTTTTTGAATAACGTTGCTAACAGAAAAAAAAAACAACTCCTACCTGAATACATCATCTGAGTGCTCTTTATCAAGAGGTTCATAAAAACCCTGCTGATTCAGAAGCAGCTCCACATCTGAAACACAAACAGGAAAATGATTTACAACTTAAAGGTAAAAATTATGTGTCATGTAGATAAACTTGCAAAATTAAAAATCGATAATGGAAAAAATGCCAGAACTAGTCAAGCACAAAATCCCAGAAGACTACTCACATATAATGCTTACATGCACTTTGTTGGAAAAAAAAAAAAAAAAAGAGCAGACCACTCACGGATCAAGTGGCCCGAGTCTAGGAACACATTCTCCTTGAAGCAGTCCTCACTGACAGCCTGGAGTTTTACCACCTTACTCAGTGCATGCACCAGGGAGACCTTGGGAATGGAGGGAGGCTAGAATAATAATAATAATAATAATAATAATAATAATAATAATAATAATTTTTTTATTTGTACAAATACATGTATAAAAAAGCCATTTTACATTTTCCTCAACTTGAGTAATTATTAAAATAATTATCAGTTCAGCCTTTTCCTGAAGAGTTTTACACGTTATGGCAATTATAGACACCTGCCAAATTACAAAGGGATGTAATTTGTTAGGTGGGGGGTGGGGGTGAAAATGGAGGATGTTGTGCAATTATCCCAGAAATAAAAAAAAACAAAAAAACAAAGTTAAAAAACAGAAAAATCACAACCTTGATTACAGCGCCATTGATCATATTACTATCAAAGATACTGTAGTACTGTAAGTAAGGGACATGATTATGCGGTTTATAATATTATCCAAAATAGGACTTAAAACAACTTATAATTTCTCTTTTTTAACTATAGGCATTTGTGCAAGATAGCTTTCATCCTGATATTTACGCCGTTAATTTGGGGGGAAGGGGGGGGGGGGGAGAGATATCTGAATAAAAAAATAAAAAAGTGTAACTTTTACCAAAAAACATTAGATCAAATTTTACCAAGAGCAGACCTTTTATTTTTATTTTTTGCCAAATCATTCATGATACTGCACCTTTTTAATTTTTTCAAAAATATGACAATATCTGGCTGGTATAAAAGGGCAGTTTTATGAAGACAAGACTGACAGTGACAAAGGGACACACCTTCACGTTATATCTGGTGATAAAATCCTCCGGCAGCAGCTCCCCTTCATACGTCCCCTCCATGTCCAAATTGGCGCTGGCATTTATCTGCAGTAACTTTCTGCAGGCCAAATTCTGCTGAACGCCAGCTGAAAAGAATCAGTCGCAGTGATGATGGCCCAGCCAGGCAGGGGGATGGTAATAAGAAACTATTATTTGTTAAATCAGTCAGATAAAAAGGATTGTCAATAATTATGAGCTTTATTTTTTAAAAATGATATTCAACAATATTATCTTCCGATTATTATTACAAATTTATCATAGGTCCCATTCAGAATAGGAGGCCAACCAGTCCAAGTGTCAAACATGGCCGACCCACTCAAATACTTCCCCATGGGATATCTATTCAGTGTCTATTAGCAGATTAGACGGCAAGCTTAGTAGTGGGTCGCCATATTTGACCCATGGACTAGTTAGTCCCCTATTCTGAATGGCCTTATATACTAAGAAACAAATACAGCATGGACCAGTGTGTACTATGAAAAATAGAGCCCAGTGAGAGTAAATAGGTCAAAGGGACCATTCAGAATGAGAGGAATGAGTGCTAACTGGTCCATGGCCTAAATATGGCGGACCTACATGAATGGAAGACCGCTTAATCCTGTAATGGACTCTCCACCTCTTACACGCCTCCCCACACATCCACCAGTCGAATAGACCCAAGATTTAATTACTGTGCCCCTGCAGGGACGACGCCTGGGGAGGTGTGTCAGAGGCGGGGAGTCCATTACAGGGTTAAGCGGTCTTCCTTTCATCTAAGTCTGCCATATTTAGGCCGTGGACCAGTTAGCAATCGGATCTTCTCACTCTGAATGGCCCCAAAGAAGTGAGTGAAAAAATCTAGCAATGTATTCTTGAAACCACAATTTAAAGATGTTGCCATAGTTGAAATTCTCAACATGATTAGTTGGGTATACCCCACAGATAAAAGAGAGTGCATAATAATTGGTTTTCTAAAATACTTAAAGTTAAATACTGCTTATGAATTACAAATACCCACAATATAATAAAATATATACATGTACATATATATATTTCCTTTCTAATAAATCCACCTCTAATAAATCAACAAAATAAATTCAAAAATATTTTATAATTATAGTAATAAAATAACTAATATTAAAATAAATAAAAAATAAATAAATAAAAAATAAAATCTTGATCAAAATCCCAATGTCCAACATGTTAAAGAATTTCCACTTACCATCTTTCTCCTCAAATGTCTTCAATAATGGTTCATAAAAACTTGGTGACAAGACGCTCTGTATCTGATCTGGGAGAGCCTTGTTCAAGATGACCAGTGACCATATCATGTCCAGCCAGACATGTTTGTGTTGAACTGGGGTGGTCTACAATATAATGGAGTCAATATGGTCAATTTTGCCATAATCTAGTAATTTATATTGGGGTTTCCCATGGGCTATGCAGACATGCTGAAACTGTCGGTCCGATCGGTCATGACCGGGAAATTTTGTCTGGACCGGTAAAAAATTGGACATGGTCGGTCCAAAGGACCTATAAGAGTTTTAAGAGCAGCAATTTTGAATTTACAGTCATAATTCGACATACTTCACTTATAAAATTATATAAAACCCAAAGCGTTTTTTCCCTTCCATTTCAAGCCTATATCACATTCACCAACAAAGTAAGCTACCCTAATCGTACTGGTAGTATCAGTCTTAAACGAATAGGGATTTTTGGTCCGACAAAAATCCATTCGGTCCAGCAAATTTTTCATTACTGCCGGTCCAAATGTCCGGTCATTCTGAAAAGTTTTCAGCATGTCTGGCTATGTATTGGACAATCTCACTGGATGTGTATGGGACATCCCACTGGATTTGAATTGAGGCATCACAGGGAATGTGTATTAGGATACCCCATAGAATGTGTTTTGGGGTGTCCTATAGGATATGTATTGGGGTGTTCTAAAGGACGTGTATTTAGGATACCCCACAGAATGTGTATTGGGGTGTCCTATAGGATATGTATTGGGGTGTTCTAAAGGAGGTGTATAAGGATACCCCACATAATGTGTTTTGGGGTGTCCTATAGGATATGTATTGGAGTGTTCTAAAGGATGTGTATTAGGATACCCCACATAATGTGTTTTGGGGTGTCCTATAGGTTATGTATTGGGGTGTTCTAAAGGATGTGTATTGGGGTGTCCTACAGGATTTTGTATTGGGGTGTTCTATTGGATGTGTATTGTGGTATCCTTCTGGGCAAAAATAAGCTGTCCTTTATATATTGCCATATAGTAATACATTGTATCTACTCCATTACAACTTAAAAACTTTGTCCAAGAAGAGCAAACAATAAAATAACATACAACCTTCTGTTAGTTTAAGTGTCTATTTACATTTCTTGAATTGCTGTGCAAAGGACCCTTCCCCTGTCAGACTCTGAGAGAGGACACTTAGCCTTTTAAAGGGCAATGGATGAAAAAAAAAGACAGCAGACAGTTTTGGTTGTTTTCAAAATAGAAATGTTCATCTGTCATCATAACTTACTTCAAAGTAGCTCCAAAACATTGGTTCGGATATCCAACTATATTCAGGAACGTAATTCAAATTAGCAAATGACAGTAACACATCTGCAAGTTTCTTTGGAAATGCGCGGCCTAAAACCATGTGTTTCTGGTCAATTTCACTGTCAATGAAGGCTAGCAGCATTGGGTCCCTGAGGCGTAGGTGTGACAATGAAGACAACAGTTCTAACACCTGAGCTGCACTCATGAACCGCTTGTTCCGCACGAGTACCTGGGCCAGCTTTTCTAATAGGTCGCCATTGTAAATATGTAACCTTGCTAGTGATTCAACCAATGAAACCACTTGTGCCACAGGCTTCTTCCGTACCTCCAGCTCTTCAAACCTATCCGCTAGAGAGGAACATATCATGTTTATGATAACTTTGTTACGATCTTGAACTGATGCCATGGACTGCATCAGAAGTGAGAACTCCCTGAACTGCATCTTTCCCAAGTTGGCTTTAATGACGGGTAGAAACATATCAATCAAGTCCGCATCACGGCTTCGCACCAGCAAGTGAAAAGTATCCTCTGGAGAGAGAACTCCAGATCTTAGCCTCTCCAGGGTCTGGGTCAATATTGATGAGCGTTCTTCGGAGACTGGGGAGTTAATGTACATTTGATACAAGTCTGCCAGTACAGCCACACTTAGACCATCTAAATTTTCAACTAACCAGTCTTTAACCTTGACCACTGATGGTATTTCTGAGGACTGCTCTAATTTACGCATCACCTAAACAGAATATGGAGAAAAAAACACACATTAAGTCTCAAAGTCAAAAAAGTGAAAAAAAAAAAAAAAAAATAAAAAAAAAAAAAAAAAAAAAAAGGCTTTTGCAGCATGAGACAAGGCTCAAGTAGTGCCATCAGGCTTTACTAGCAAATTAAGTGCGCACAAACTAAATCAGTCTTGACTGGTACTTTCAGCCTGAGCTTGAAAATCCAACCTCAACTAGCACAGTTACCCATACCCTATGGTCTAAACATTTCTGTTTGGTCATTAAAGGATAACAACTGTTCATTGGAGATTCATATTTCACATTAAATACATAATAAACAACTTGCAAAAATAATTCCATTTTACCACAAAAACAGGGGTTATACCAATTATTCTTGAATCTGTGCTTACCATCAGGACATGTTGACATTTGTGAATGGCTGTGCCTCCTTAACTATCTCTTAATCTCTTAACAGATTATTCCAAATTTCATACTTAAAAAAAAAAATCAGGACCCCTTTGAATGTCAGTGGATGCACAAACCATTGGCAAGAATGGGAAAATCATCGTTCATCCCAGAAAAATCTGTTTTTGGTCAAGAGTTATAATCCCTTTAAGCTGATATTGAAAATAAATAGATGAAAACTTTCACAAACAGTGAAAAAATTGATAATTTATAAAACATCAGCCATCAGTTTAATTTTAAATGTATGATCCCAATCTAATTTTGATGATATTTTGTGCACAAAGCAAGCAAACTTAAGAATACCATAAAACATTCCACACACCTAAAAAAAAAAAACATGGATCAAAAAAGTAAATATGAACTGGTTATCTGGGAAAATAAATTTCTCATTTGCCAAAAGCAGCCAATACCTTCAAAAACTCCATGGCTACTGTTGATCTTTCTTTCATTTCTATTTTCTTGTTCTCTTCAGTTAACCAAGAGAAAAGCTTATCACATTTCTCTTGGAGATCATTGATTTCTGCCTCAGTGTCAACCGAACCCTCTGCCTGGTAGAGAATAGTCTTCACTTTTGACCTAATTCCTTTCAACAGGGTTTCATGATTTTTTAATGTAGATTTTATGTTTGTGCCAGTGGCAGAGCTCTTTGGCACTCCAGATTTTTTGTTTGCTGCCCATTTTTTCTTCGTTGGTGACTTCACACCAGCAGTCTCATGGTTCGAGACCTCTAC
>NW_019775902.1:716517-805706 GCF_001039355.2 Lingula anatina | reverse complement strand
ATCCCTTTAAGCTGATATTGAAAATAAATAGATGAAAACTTTCACAAACAGTGAAAAAATTGATAATTTATAAAACATCAGCCATCAGTTTAATTTTAAATGTATGATCCCAATCTAATTTTGATGATATTTTGTGCACAAAGCAAGCAAACTTAAGAATACCATAAAACATTCCACACACCTAAAAAAAAAAACATGGATCAAAAAAGTAAATATGAACTGGTTATCTGGGAAAATAAATTTCTCATTTGCCAAAAGCAGCCAATACCTTCAAAAACTCCATGGCTACTGTTGATCTTTCTTTCATTTCTATTTTCTTGTTCTCTTCAGTTAACCAAGAGAAAAGCTTATCACATTTCTCTTGGAGATCATTGATTTCTGCCTCAGTGTCAACCGAACCCTCTGCCTGGTAGAGAATAGTCTTCACTTTTGACCTAATTCCTTTCAACAGGGTTTCATGATTTTTTAATGTAGATTTTATGTTTGTGCCAGTGGCAGAGCTCTTTGGCACTCCAGATTTTTTGTTTGCTGCCCATTTTTTCTTCGTTGGTGACTTCACACCAGCAGTCTCATGGTTCGAGACCTCTACCTCAGAAGCAAGTAAAGCCTCCCCCATTCCATCTTCATTTTCTCCCACCATTACGGCTTGTTCCTGGATTGCATTATCAGCGCTGTAAAGAATAGATTTAAAAGTTGCAAATCAATCTACTTTTTTCTAGCTGTTAGTTATTCATCATTTTTCTCTCTAGGAGCTCAGGGTAAAACAAAACATATCCAATATTAACCCTTATATACTGTATCGCACCAACTAGACAATGACCAATACAAGGACTTTCTAGTATATAGATAGGAAGCTGGACTGCCTTCTAGGCAATGTGATTAAACAGCGTAAATATCATTAAATTAACACTTTTGCAAACAGTATCTCCTTCAAGACTTTCTCTAGAGAGCTGTCCAGCCATCATTTGGACAGCCACTGTCCTCAAAGGAGGACCTAAATTTTCAAAGATAGCTGGATGACTTATGAAATTTTTGAGGAATGACAGTGTATTGGTAGTTTGGACTCCCTGTACCCCACATCCTAGGGAAACCCCTGATCTCCTTACTTAACCACCATGATAACTGAATACAGGTTTATGGAAGAAGCATAAAATGCCTTTCTAAGAATACAACATGTTGTCTTGCCCAAAGACAATTAGAGAAATTTTTATGTCAATCAAATAAACAAACAAACAAAAAAAAAAAAGAGCACTTCTCTTTTCACTGGTTTTGATGTGCAATGTTTCCAGAGGCCCCCTTGTTCAGAATGCTGTATAACATACTCTGATGGCATCTCTGGTATATGGGAGAATCCAGCTTCTTTGGTGGAGGACGTAGCACCATCTGGCTCCCACTGTGCCTTAACGGTTTCCCCCTCCGTGGGTTGTTTTGAGGTGCAGTAGTGACTGACTGCCTGGCAAGACTGTAACATGCTCCATCTCTTCTGGTAGTTTCTTAATGGTCTACCTGTATAACAAAGATTGACACATTTCATTCTTCAGTTTATTCTATGCTGAAATTCTGTTAAGATCCAGAATTAATGAACAAATCAATGCCAGATTTGTCTTTTAAAATAATCGTTTTTACTAGTATAACATATTTATTTGCTAAGAATTTCCACCAAGCATTTGGCTAAAATATACCAATGCAGAGGGACCAGAGGAATACAGTAACAGCCTACATCACTTAACATGGTCCAGTAAATGTTTCCTGCAATTGTTCAATATGTCTAATAATCATAATAATACGAAAGGCTCAAAGCAATGACAAAGTTTAACCTGAATTGATTTTGTAAAAATTGTTTTTTAAAAAAATCTCATTGTTTTCCATTTTTTGTGAAATTAAAAAATATGCTCTACAAATGAAAAAGACAAAAAGAGGAAAGAAAAAAGATAACTTTATAGAAAAGGTGGATATATATATATATATATATATATATATATATATATATATATATATATATATATATATATATATATATAAATGTTGGATTTAAACTACCTAGCAATGTCTCCTTACTTTTCTGCTGGCTGATGTGCTGTATATAACTCCTGACACTAGGTGGTTGTCGGACTCTTCTTGCGCCTGCCAGAGATGCTGCACACAACCAGCTTCTGTAGCACTGCATCTTCATGGCATGGAATAGCATAGTAGCTGTCACCCTCCCTGAAGCAAAATAATACCTTTATATTATGCCCAGTGATTTATTTGTTACATTCTTTGACATGTAAATACCCTTCTTGTTCACACGGGCACCTCATTGTGTTACCAAGGCTCCATAGCTCGTAAGCATTGCTAATTGTGATAGCGATATCACCTTCCATTTCGAGGCTATTATATGGGGGGAGTAAATGCTGAGTTATGGAATAGAGACGCTTGCACACGAGCGTAATACGCCATGCTTTCGAGTTGACTGCTTACCGAGTCCAGGGTCCCGTAACTGGAAAGCATCGCGCATTGCGACCGAGCGCAAGCATCTCAATTCCATAACTTGCCCATAGTCGCCACACACAATACACTGTTGCCTCCATGTGATATCGCTATATTCACATATATATATGCACTGCTTCAGAGTTACGGGGCCCAGGTGCCTCTCTTTTCACAATTTCTTTCTTTATGTTCACAGTGCATTGGCTAAATATTGAAGTGAGAGATCAGCAGTATACACAAAGTCGCTGTGTCATTTCATCTCAAAGATTTGCAAACGTAATGACAGCAGATATCACATTGGGTAGCAGTAGTCATGATTNGAACAGCTCATTACAGTCTGTTCTGCTGTTTATTTATTTTTTGTATTTTTCTTCGGCGGACTATCACCTCGGTGATGTTGTTAGCACTAACAGCTAATGGCAGTCTGTACGAATATTTCAACTGGAATCCACTTTATTTCATTTATCGAAAGGAATTTTAAGTTTGTACATGGACAAACATGTATTTATAATTAGCTCCTTTCAAATAAAAGTTGGGGGAATGTTGTGTTCGTGCATTTTCCTACCTTCACCCGGTGTGCTCTCCCTGCGCGGAGAACGCGCTATTACGGTAAGTACTGCGCACACCAGGTGGAGAGCCCAACTTCCCTGCCTGATCCCGGTGAGTACAACTCAACCACAGCTACCGTGCAGACGTGTACGGTACAGACGACAAAAAATAATCAGAATTGAGACACAATACACAGTGATCTACAATCTCACTCCGTAAGTAGAACCAGTGAATACTTTAGTACATTTAGCACGAAAGTCCATGCGTTAACACTCTTGTTGACGATTCTGATATGAACTGGCTGTGGTTAGCACCACCAGTTCATATTAGAATCATCAGTAAGACTGAGAGTGCTGGTTTTAAGCAAGTTCACTGTTCAGGTGTTTTTATTTAGAAAATGAAAGAACAAATATATCAGGCCTGTAGCCAATCACGGGTGGGGGTGGGGGTATGAACCACTCTTTTTGCTGGGAAAAGGTCCACTCTGGGTACAATTTGATCTGGGAAGGTTACTAGTGAAAGGTCCACTTTTTCAGAAGAAAGACCCCCCCCCCCCCTCACCTTTGAAACTACTGGCTATAGTACTGTACAGGCCTGAAGCAATTCATTGTACTTTTATACGAAGATAAACTGAAATGTCAAATAAACTGAAGCCAGTCCCCAGTCATCAGTTACAGACTATTGCGATTTTTTTCTTAGAACTCTCTGCCGGAAGATCTTTTAAGCCCAATAGAAAGGTGTATGGGTAAATAAGTTCTTGACCTGAACACGTTACAGGCTGAATGTAACTTTCATCAAATCTGAAAGTTTTAGCTGACAAGCAATGCATGTAGATATTCGTGCATTTAATTTAGTAATTTTTTAGTGACTTGTTAACATGTACTTGAAATGAGTACTAAGCTGTCTGTACATGTGCATTATTCTTCTATTTCAGTTCAATCAGTGAGACATGTGAGTACCAAAAACTTTTTAGCTGCCACAGTTGAATGAGTTGCATGAAAAAAAAAAAAATTAAAGAGTTATAAGTTTGAAGTACTTATAACACTTTTAAAAGAATCACATCAGTACATTAAATTCTCCATGACTAGAGAAACTTAAATAGGGGATGACTTTCATAACATCATCTGTATATCTTCTGTGATTTTGGCTACATCTCATACAAGACTACAAAATAGTTGCTTTTGGTACAGATTACAATTAAGAGCAAAAGACTGATTTATGTCATTATCATTAATAAGTAATAAACTTTTCAAGTTTTTTTTACACATTGGACAGTACTTTTCTGTCAAAGGTGGACAAGTTTTGATTTCATATTTCCTCAGTCTGAGTCGAAGAGTCCAGTTGGTTTCATAGGTCTGGGCAATATGGGTGGTCCCATGGCAAAGAATCTCATCAAGAATGGCTACAGTGTCACAGTGTTTGATGTCTCAGAGCAGTCCAAGGAAGACCTAAGGAAGGCAGGTGTGTAAGATTAAGTATTGGCATATTAGGAGCTCGGTTTAACTAAATAATTTAAGAGACCAAAAGCCAGTCATAATTTTGTGACCAGTTTTTGGTGTGCATTAATTCAGGATACGTTTGCACTTAGTCTTAGTCTTAGCAAAATAATTTTTTTTTTTTGAAAGTTTTATGAAGAAGTGATAACTGGTGACAGGAGTCCATGTTTTCCGTTGTAAAAGTCTGTATTCTTTATCATTTTGAACAGCAGTACTTAACTTTAGACAGGGATTTTACATGACCAGAATACCAGAATGATACACAGGGGATTGAAATGCCTGAGATGCATGGATAAATCTGAAGTTCATTATTATCATTTACTGTTTTCAGTATGTATCATCCACTATGCGACGTTCGCGCAGACTATGTCTATTTGATAAGGTTAAAAAATATCAGTTATTCACCTTATTTGTACTTTCTCCACCCGATCAGCTCGTTCACGGATGTGCACTTGTTCAGAATGTATCACATCAGACGTTGGGTTCACTTGTCTATGTCAAGAAAGACCAATTTATGTCCCGTGTCCTAGAGTTCGTGTCAACCTCTGCGTCATCTTGTCTCCCCTCCCTGTTTTCTTTTCTTTCTACCCAAGCACTTCCCAATGTAACAAACTTTTATCTGTATTTCCCCCTAAAGGGGCCAATGTGGTCAGTTCACCAGCAGCTGTGGCCAGTGAAGTGGACACCATAGTGACCATGCTGCCTTCCAATCCACATGTGATAGAGGTCTACACGGGGAAGTCAGGGATACTGAGGTCTCTCTCTCTCTCTCTCTCTCTCTCTCTCTCTCTCTCTCTCATCAAAATTTTTTATGGTTATGGTCATAACATTAAAATTTACCAGTTAACAATGTTCTACAACATGCCAAATTTCCTACTGACAGACCATTAAAATCTGCATATTAAGCTTTTTGATAAATCACTGAACAGACTTTAACAGCTTTCAATGTGAGTAAATCATTAATGGTCAAAATACAGATCTCTCCTTAATGATGGATGACTTGTAATAGTACCTCTGTCAAAATTTCTAACACTACTGGAATACTTCGAATCCTTAATTGAAGTAGTTGATGCATGTTAATTTACATTCTTAGCCCAGCTATGTGAGAGTATTAGTGTATACTTTTAAAGCTCTTGTTGTGCTGCATCACTTGCATATATTTTCTTAAATTATGCTCCTGGGTCACAGTGGGGGCCTGTGCAACCCCCATACCAGGCCAGTAAGATTTTCAAAATTTCCCTATGCCATGCCGGTAAAATTGCTTATCTTTAATAAAAAATCCACTTTATTTTTCAGTACCGTGAAGCCAGGTTCGTTACTAATAGACAGCAGTACCATCGATCCCATGGTGTCCATTGACATGGCTGAGCAGTGCAGTAAAAAAAATGCCACTTTCATGGATGCTCCTGTTTCAGGAGGTAGACTTGTGATTTTCCAAGTATATGTACCCGTTCCCATACCTAGATCGATCTAGCAGGATCGACCCATCTCCAGGGGGTTTCTTGCTAAATTGCTTTCATCTTAAGTGGCTCTGGTGTCTGGCACACTTACTGAAGCTGTTTGGGGCTAATTAACTATTATTTAGCAGCTTTATAGTAGGAGTGCCAGACATCTAGGCGCTTACGCTGAAAGCAATTTAGCAAGAAACCCCTTGGAGATCCTTCTAGATCAATCTAGGTATGGGAATGGGATCTAAATTCATGATCGTTATGGCATATTAACCATTGGTCTTGGTTTAAAATAATGGAGGATAAAGGAAATACAACTGTTTTCAGATAAGAAAACAATGTAACAAGTTAAATAAGGCAAAATCAAGAATTTTTTCATCTTTGTTAACTACATATAATAGAAAAATCTTTTCCTACTCTTTTATATTTTACGAGCTATGTTCTTCAAAAGTTTTCTCCTTTCACCCGAACCTTAAGCAAAACCCTAGAATGCCTATGCAACAACTTCTTCCATGGCAGTCAAAGCAGTTTATCCTCGTTTATTCTGACAGGTGTTCTGGCAGCCGCGTCTGGTGCCCTTACGTTCATGGTGGGAGGACCAGCTAGTGAATTCCCCGCCGCTAAGATAATACTGGAAAACATGGGGAAGAATGTGATTCACTGTGGGGGAGTGGGCACCGGAGAGGTAGGCAACACTAGAAATCTTATGTTTGAGCTCTCCATACATTAGACTTTTATATAGCCTCTGGGTTATGTGTTTGCCTAGCCATTCCTGTAGAGGAGTCATAATACCAATTGCTAAGGTATGTGCTGTTTTTTTTTAAATTCTTTTAAAAGTATTGGAATGCAGAGCAGAAAAATTAGAATCAGGCCTGGGATTTGAGATTTGATTGAACTCCCTATGCCCTGGCCCAAGAAAAGGTCCTTGTTGAATCAAAATTTTATTTAGGTGTTATGAACACTTGTAGGTTTCTTGGTAGAAATGTGGACTTTTTCTAGAAAAAGACACAGTCCCTTTGAAATTGATGGCCACAGTGAACACAATTGATACAAGTGGTGTGTCATTTCTGACCAGAATTGTAAATATATTTTAAAGGTCTACTTTCAGGATTTCAGATTGTTTCTGAGATGTATTGAAAGATTTTGATGGAAGAAATAATAAAATTTGTTAATAGACCATTAGAATTGAAATCAGTTATAATTTTGTCGTTATTCTCACCTCTTAATATATCGATTATAAAATATGGTCTTATTTTGACAGGCAGCCAAGGTGTGTAATAATATGATGCTGGCAATATCTATGATTGGGGCCTCAGAGACCATGAATATGGGGATCAAGTAAGTTGTGTATGCAAGAACACACACACATGCACACACACACACACACACACACACACACACACGCGCTTTTCTCAGTTTGGCTGACTCATAAGCCGTTTGGGTTGTTGATTTGTTTTCATGAATAATTTAGCAAATGGTATATGTACAGTGCATCTACGGAATACAGTCAAGAAAGTTTAAAAACTATATACACTTTGTTATATGTGAGCTCTGCCCTCTGTTGGAACATAAACTAACCACCCAAGCTGTTCATTTAACTAGTAGCACTGATTGTATAATTTTACTCTGAAATTACCTCCAGGTTCTATCTTCCAGACTGGTTGTAAAAACCAAAGTATTGAAATAAGTATTTTGCACCTCTGCTTACCACCTGTTCTCCACCTGACCAATGATACTAGAAATATATATATATACTACAATATGTGTATTATTTTGACTTTCAGACTGGGTCTGGAACCCAAGGTGTTAAAGGATGTGCTGTGTACCAGTTCTGCCCGCTGCTGGTCCCTGGACACCTATAACCCCGTCCCCGGGGTGCTGGAGGGGGTCCCTTCCTCCAAGGACTATCAGGGAGGGTTTGCCACTGAACTCATGGTTAAGGTAGGTTTGCCGCTGAACTCATGGTAAAGGTAGGTTTTGCCACTGAACTCATGGTAAAGGTAGGTACACTACTGAACTCATGGTTAAGTAGTATGTTCCTTTTTGAACTTGTGGTTTAGATAGTTTTGCGACTGAGCTCATGACTAAGGTAGTTACACAACTGGACTCATGATTAAGTTGGGTTTTCTTGTGCTTGTGCTTGAGGTAGATTCACTACCAAACTAGAGGTGAAGGCATGGTCAAATGAACTTGTTTTCAAGTTAGGTTTTCTCCAGAGCTTGCAGGCAATTAAATAATATATAATACACCACCTTACTAGGAAACATATTTACCTGTAAGTGGTTTGAATATCTGTACAGATGTGAAATGAACTGGTATAAATAACAAATGTTAAATTTTCAAACACTGAAAAAATAACCTGCTGTCACATACTTCCAGGACCTGGGTCTGGCCCAGAATGTGGCCACCACCCTGAAGAGCCCCACCCCCCTGGGGTCCCTGGCCCACCAGATCTACAGGGTGATGTGTAACAAGGGGTACGCCAGGAAAGATTTCTCCTCTGCATACATGTTCCTTCAGGATGAGAAAGAGGAGAAGTAGACCAAGGGAAATGTTGAAGTCTACGCTGATTTTCTTGGAGGTGATGAAAAACATTGGTAGCCCTCTGTACAGTCCTTCTGATGTCACTTGCTGGCTGGTCAGCAGTGTCCATTGTAGTCCTTCTTGAGATGCTTACGTTGAAGTCAGTTGTTTCCTAGAAATGGTCAGTTAATGACTCTAATTTTCTAGAGGACATGGAAGATTTTGGTCAGGATGTTTTCCTTAATAAGCAGACAATGCAGTTTAGACCTATATAATGTTATGAAAAAAATCTTTATCACTTAAACTGTGGAGAGAATTATGATCCAAATTTTGAGTTCTATCTCAAAAACTAGAGGATGTAATTTTAAAACGAGGATTTATGGATGGTAATTCTTCAGTTTAGGGTATTGTTTATGTATTTTTTTTCTCTAATGCACATTGTATACCTTTCATATATGTTTTCTCTGAGACTAACAAACTTGTTAAGATTTGAGATTATTGACTGCTGCAGCAGGTGACATCATGGTGACTGCTTTTCACGAAATGGGGTACCAGTGATTTTAGTGATAAAGGTTTATGCATACTTGTTTTTCCTTGGAAATAAGAAAGAAAAGAAGAGAAAACACCACGCAGCTGCCATTTATGTATTTATACTTAGTATAATAATAGTATTATGGAAGGGAATTTGGTAACCTACCAGTTGTGGGAAACATAGTCATTAAAGTGTCTTTCACAATCGATCTCATTTACACCAGACCAAAAGAGACAATGGAGACCCTCGCTTTAAGTTGGAATTCTTCACCCCAAGCTTACTTTGCAAGCTTCCAGTTAATGTCAGTTGCATCACTTCAATTTACTTAGTATTATTATTATTGAACAATATTATTATTGCAGTTCTGTTTGACATAATTAAGCAGGCAATATAGTGGTATATAATATACCATATTTATGCAATGCTTTGCCAGTAACATATATATATCTATTATCAATACTTGGGCATTGGAATGGTTATGCCTGTAGTGAGTGGAGATGATAGTTTTAAATGCCAGCTTTGGTTGCAGAATGTTCAGTAAACTTTATGGTATATCTCTCAAGATGCTCACAGCTGCTTAAACTGAAGGATGATATGAGAATTGTGATCATGACACGAAATGTACAATTGTTACTTTGTCAGATAATACTAATAGGAATCATGGAGTATGGCGATTTCTAAATTTGAGCATAATTATTCACATTTTTTATGTTGAAAAAAAGGTTACATGTGGAATACTAGGCTGAAGTGATACAAGAAAGCATATATTTTTGTGTTTATTGTTTTAATGATAAAATTTAAAGTTTGCAAGGTGTTTGAAAATTTTGAGTAATTACCATATTGATGTCCATGCAGCAGCACAGTGTGTCCCAAAAATGTTTCCACTCTTCAACTGCCCAATAATGTATATTTTGTATATTTTTTTTAGTACAAAGTTGTCTTTTATGCCATCATGATCATGACATTTTGTTATAATTATTGTTTTAACTAGTATCTATGTTAGTAAACATTTAAAAATGTAATGGGCAGTGAAAGAGTGAATACACTTTTTGGATACAGTATTATATTAATTTTGTAATAACTACGAAGTTATTTACTTTCATGTAAGAACATAGATTTATATTTAGGTAAACTGTACATGTGCTCAAGGGTATAATCAAGGCAGCTATTACATGACTGTTAATTCAAAATAATGCACTTAAGTTTTCAAGAATTTGGTTATAATATAAAGAAATTATGATATTGTCAAGATGGAGACACAAATGTAAAGTGTAAAGGATAAGTATATTGATATTAAACAGTCACATTATGCTAAATAGTCAAACAAGGGAGATTTTTCATTTACTGTAATAATATTATGTTTAGTACCTGAATTTTCTGACGTATCCATTTAAAAATAAACTGTAGGGTGAAAAAAAATGGGCATAGGTTGAAATTATGTAACTCTGCCAATCATGAGATTGAAAAAAAAAACTGTCTGTGTCCATTGGTGAAGACCCGTTTTTTACCATAAATAATGAACAGTATGCAAGATATACTGTTCATTGTGAATGCAAAGATGTATATATCTAAATGAAATACCCCCCCTTCCGTGTATAATAATAAAAGTACCCAGTGCTGAGTAAGTAGTGTTTAGCAAAGATACTTGCCAGGTTTCCAGATTGGAAAAATATCTTAGTTTCTATGAATGTGGAATATCACATTGGGCATAATAATATGGCATTTCTTTGAACAGCGGGATCACTTATAGGGAAACATTGGGAAGTCAGCTGGAATTAAAATGGTTGACACTTTAAAAATTTGTTGTTTTATTTGATACACCCCTTACCTGCTGGAACATCTTTTTAATTGATGAACGTACAGAACGTACCATTTTATGTGTGTTGCAATCTCTGTTCTGACTGCTGCATTTTCCACATGCTCTGCAACATAATGGAGCTCCATACCGTTATCCCACAGACTGCAAAAATGAAGACAAACATATTTTGGGGTATATTTTGTCACAATACACACACATGTACCCTCTTGTGCAGTACTGTTTAATGAAAAAGAGGAAGTGGAAAGTCATTGAAAAGTCACCTACTGTAGGCTTGTTTTATGTTCTGTAGAAATGGTGTGCCTTTACATTTTTCAAACATTGGCATTTTCAAGTTGTTATTTTCAAAAATCTTTGGACCTGAAGCCCTGTATTGAAGACAATTACTCAATTTTCACATCTAAATAAAAAACTATAAAAAAATAAAGTACATTATTCAGTAGTAACAGTGGTTATTTGCATTGTGATATAATTTTTTGCACTGCCATAATTGCCTTTTTTTCTGCTTTTGTCTGTACTTATGACAGCTTTGCCTTATTTGTGAATTCATTTTGTGTCAATGATACCCATTTTCTGTTCAAATTAATGAAAAAACAGATTCTGGTGTACACATGCAAACCTCCATCTTTATTGACACATGCAAAAGTTTGTATAATTGTGCTCTCGGCACTTACAATAAGTTTTCAAAGACCACAAGACCTAGATAGACATACAATAACACAATCTCATTCCATGGATTTTTCTTCAACTTTCCCAATACACCAACTTAACGGTAGTTCCGTAGTATATCCTACTTAGAACTGATCCAAAATTTAAAATAATGGATGTATAGATCATTAGTTGTTAACAGTTTTAAACACAACATATATGTACTTTTCAGTTGATGAGATATTTTCAGGAGAGTTATTAAAATACTTATTATTTTATTTGATTTTTCATTGTTTTTATTTTATCTTTATTTTATTTTTATTTATTTTTTGCTATAAAAAGGTCTAGTGCTCATTGTTAGCCTATAAGGTAAACTTGTCATAATAATAATTTAGTTTCTCACTCCTTAGAGCTGAAGACAAGCCCTTTTTCACTCCATGCTGAGAAATCACAAAATTTACCAGGTGGCTAGTTACTAAAAGGAATGACATACTGAAATGTGTGGTTTTAACAGATCTTCATTTTGAATACAATTTACCACAATATACGTACCCAAATCAAGCACCTTCCCCTAACTACCTAGAATGATAGATATAATAATTATCATTTTCTTAGGAACAAGTTTTTTCAACCTCACTTGGCATTGGGACAATCCACATTTTTCAAAAAGTACAATATTTTGTGTACAAATTCATGACTCAATAAATTAATAGAAATAAATACATAATATGACTTGGTCCAAGAAACTCTCAAGTAAAACTATACTATTTACGGACAAAGTCCTAAGGCTAACTAGCTTTTCTAACTGCACACAAATAATAAAAATAAATAAGTCCTAAAGAATTTCACTTGTACAACTCAAACTCAGATTATTTTAAAATAAATTTCTTATCATAGTGGGAGATGCTCTCATTACTAGACAATCAAGTAGGGTCTATTATAATTTTCATGTTCAGCATTTCTTTTTCCTGCTTTTTTAAAGTGCCCTACTTGTGACAGAAATGCATCATTTAACAGCATCATCTCCCATTAAACACACATTATATCATACCATTTATATTCATGTGACACATTTTTCTAACTTAAATTACTAAGTAACACATAAAGGTCTAAGGGTTTTGCATAACCTGTAATTTACAGCATGTTCATTATGTTTTATGGTCACCTGCCACAAACAAACATTTAGAAGTGTCTTTTGTTTGGCCCATTAACAATCTTAACCCAAACAATTCTTTTTTAGGAGATACATTAATATGTTTCATCATGCCTCATTCAAGGAATATTATGCTATTTTTATAAATCTGACATTTCCTTTTAAACCTCTCTTACATCTCTTTAGTTTCAGTGAGGTTCCCCATAAACTCTCTAAATTTCCCCTGTCAAGTTTTGTGCTGCAGCGCTAGCGCTCCTTATCTGATTCTCCTAGACAAAAATACCAAACTAAAAAGTACCTCTGCACAAATCAATGAACAAACAAATGAATAAAATACAATAATAATAATGATAACAAAAAAGATAACAACAACAATAATAATCTAAATGAAAAAAAAAATGAAATGAAATAATTCAATATCAACTTCTTTGCCCTGAACCCTAGGATCTACTGGTACAGTACTACATGGTTGCAATGAACATACTAGTATGCCTTTCTACGTAAGAAAATAATCCTGTCCTGTCCACTTCAATCCAAGATCACAGTGCCTTTCAGCTGTGCAGAAAATAGTTTACATCATGCATAAAATAAACTGATTAAATACAAATAGAATTTAATGAGCCCAATGTGATTAGTCTGTTTTTTTGTCGATAGCATTTTTAGGTTGTCTGTTGGATTCTTGTGAACTTTGACCTTTTGTGTCAGCTTCTTCGGCCTCGTCATCTTCAGAGCCTAGTTTAAAAAAATAAATAAAAACAATGAATGCTGCTTAAAATCATATGAAAATGAAGAAAATGGCCTTTTTTTGTCTCTGAAACTTGCAGTCATTGATACTACAAACAATACTAGTCCAGGCAAATAATACTGAACTTCTTGAAAACAAATTTTATTATATATAATAATGTACAATTTTCTGACTAAAACAGCCCTTGGCTGAATGCAGCATTTTTGTCTACATTAAAGCAGTCTTCCCCTGAGGAAAAATCTTCACAAACATACCTCTTTCAGTCTCAGTTCTTCCTCTAGAGGTCATGGGAGTATATGTTGGTCTAGGAGCTTGTGGACGATGCTTTCTGGCTTCATTAAAAGTGAAGCAGTAACAGCACCGAAAACCTACAAATATTATAATTATAGCACTGAGAGAATCAGATAAAAACAAGAAATTGTATTCATTAACAATATAATACTTCAGATTAATATAAGGAATTTATTTTCATAGGCCAAAACAGGTTTTCACATGCTTTTACCTTAAAAGACAAAATAAAATTAATATATTGATTTCATTTTGACAACTTAATCATAATTGTCAACTACGATAAGTGAAGAAACCATTTTCAAACAAACAAATTTTCCTGTTCATTTCAAAACTCTCCCTTAATCACCAAGGAATACAATACCAGTAACCTATTCTTTAAGTTCTATTTTTTTTAGTTACCTTCATAATGGAGAGAAAAAATGTTTTTGTTTTTTTTTGCCCATGATGTGAGAAATGTGGAACTGAAAGACGAGTCGCTAGATAGATATTTTCTCATCAGTTTCTAGGAAAATACAATTTCTGCTATTATACAATAATGTCACACGATAACAGGTGTTAGTCTAGACTCATTTGTTTGTCTTTGTGACCTCAATAGAACCTTCACTCACTCAGATATTCAAACTCCTCCTTGAGTGCCATCCCATTGTGAGACCTGCACTCACAGCAGATCAGGGCGTAGCGGTTGGAGGGTCCGTCCCCCACCAGGTACTCGATGATCTTGTCTGTGTTGCTCCTCTCTCGGGGCAGGATTTGTCGCGGCATGGGAGGACCTGGGGGACGGCCTGAAAAGGCAGGGGGTGGGGAGTGAATATGGTAATAAAAAAATGTTTTAAATAACAAGATGAACAATAATAAACAACAATCTGAGAAATAATTCTTGAATGGCAGAATCTTCATTAATTTCTCTGTGCTTAACAAAATTAACAAATGTTATAATAATATCCAAAAATTTCATATATATATATGATAATGGGAATGGGTTTAAAGAGATTATGAACAACAACAACAAAAAAATAATAATAAATGAAAGTAAAAAAGAAAAAACTGTGGGCAAAGCCAAAAATTCCACATGAAGGCAAGATCCTAACATGACACAGTGAAATCCCACAGAAACCCTCACTGCAGGGTGACATGTAGGGTGCACCAGGCACACCCCTCCTTACCAAAGCCAGCGTTCCTGACCCCAGTCATAGGTCTACCCATGGCTGTCCCTGGTCTGGGGGGTAGGGGTGTAGAGACTGGCTGCCCTGGAGTGGGGGTGGGGGTGGGGGAGGCCAACCCTGGGCTGACTGCTGCTTGTCCATTGGCAGGCCTCTGGCGAAGTTCTGATTTTGAAAAAAAAAAAATAATAATAAAACTAATCAAATAAAAATAAATGAATTATTAAATAAATGAAAGACGACTTTCTGTGGACTGATCTAATTTATGGAAGATGTGGGTGCCCACGTACAGTACATGCACGTGCATGAGAGAGTGTGTGCATCTACGACTTGTAATCATTATATTTTGATATTAAAACAGTTAATGCTGTCATAGCAACATGTACACAAGACCATGAGGGATAGGAAACTGCATGGTCATCGTAATTCTGTACTCTTTATCCTGTATCAAAATGTTAATACACTGTAACCCTGATTATAAATACAATACTACTTATTACTAAATGGCTAGGTGCGTATGCTGGATAACAAACCTTGGCCGTTAGGCGACTGAGCTGGCGCAGGCGTTGATTTTGGACTGGCCTAGAGAATAAATAGAAATAGACTAAAACAAGATATTTATAAACATTTAATCCATTGATAATAATAATAATAATAATAATAATAATAAAATAATAATAATAATAGTTCACTGCTAATATCCTGATAAGAGACATTGTGGTTTATACTAATTTAGGAGTATTACTGTATTTTGACAGGCTCTACCAACTTAATTTCTTGATTCAAGTAATAAACAAAAATAATTTTTCATGACAAATACTGCCTTGAAGTTCATACCTCCATTTTCTTATATTGCTCAGGGTCAAACCTCTCTAAAATCTCTTTGGCCTTTTTGTAGGTTTCTTTTTCCATCACTTCTTCAAGCTACGAAATAATAAAAAAAAACAAATTCTGGCAATTATGTAGTGCATGCTACTAATTATAAGTGACACAAAAACATTTCATGCATAAAAAATTTAATCCTTCTAACAAGCATATATTAATTAAATGAATACACCACTGCAAATGAGGTTTAATTGGGTGCTTTTTTATCATGTGCTTTTCCTAACAAACCCAAGACAACTATCAAAATTGCACCAATTCAATTATCTACCAATAATTTCTAATAACTACCCCCAAAGATAAATAAAAAAGGTAAAATGAGTGACCCAGAGTCAAGAGAGCACATTGAGACCACAGCCGTGTGAAACCTCAGGAAAGAAATTTCACCTGCTGTTGTATGCACTCATAAGTTGCAATTACATTAGAACTGTTCCTTAGGAAAAATTACCACTCCCATATTTCTAATATCTAATGTCTTCATCAGGGAATAGGGCTGCACTCCTCAGGTACAGTTACTGTAACACCTGCAATCTTATTCTCTGGTGAAAGTGGCTTGTGAGACATTGAAATATCTGAGTGCTAATAACTCTGAGTTTAGCTGTTACAATAGTTTTAGGAGCCTGTTATAATTGTAACATAAACATTGAGTTTGAAACTTACACATTGCACCTGTGCTATTCTGCTATCTACAAGAGCCCAATTGGGTGACGAAAATTCTTACTGAACAGAAAACAGCAAAGTAAAGCACAGAGAAATAAGCAAAGGTACATCATGGATATATCTACTGAATACAATGTCTCTTTGGGACCCTGGTTGAGGGTACTGCTATACACAGCCTGTTGAGACAGCTGGGGTAAATCTCTCTCTCTCTCTCTCTCTCTCTCTCTCTAATGTGAAAAATAAACACAAACCTCACCACTTCTGCACTGATGTATGTACTAGTATGATATTTATCTTTCAGCATGCCAGACATTTAGCTTTAAGCAAAAACAATATAGTAATTCACTTACAATGGTCTTTCTCCTTTCTTTTAGTTCTTCAAGTTTGAAATCTGGAAATTAAGTTGACTGCATTTAAAAATAAGTTTTTAAATTACATCATTACAAAATTAACATATGCTAAATCAACGAAAAAAATGAAATATAATGTGAATAAAATTAACTGAGAACAAAAAAGCACCATTTAGTAGATAATTCTAACATATGAACTGTGTCTTTTATCAGCATTATTTTGCCAATGTCTATTATTTTTAATTTTTTGTCAAGGTTTGAAACTCCCCCCATTTCGATAATAGTTGTATAATATTTCTTACCATTACTTGCTATTCTTTTTACAAAATACCAATGGAGAATTTTCTTGATCAACCATATTCTGTAAAAAGCAAACTGGGATATATAATATGTTTTCAATTTATTTCATTTTTTTTTTCAACTATAGGATTGCAATTTCACATTTCCCGTAGAGTACAATAATTATACTATATTAATACAATTCCTAATAAACTCAACAAAATTTCTGTCACAGTACAATCATTATGCCAGTGCAATTATTAACTCCCAGAATAAAATAATAACAACTATAACCACCTCAACAATACTTACAATACTGGGAAGAACAACAATGGCAAGGAGTATAGGATTTTGAGCTGTAATTTCTTGGGCATGTAATAAAAATAGAAGACTACTGCTGCGGAGATATAAAACAGTATGGAGTACAGGAGAAGGGAACCAATGATCTTCTTCTGGAGCTCCAAATTGTGCTGCTTGAATTTTTCTATAGACTTGATATCCTGTGAAATGCAGATAAAAATGAAATTATAATTCTATTCACCCATTTAAATTATATCATAATTTTGGAAATCCATGCATATGCAAGTATAATGTTTGGAAATTATTTCACTGACCCAAGGGTAGGACTAAGTTTATCTAGAAAAAAGAAATCTATGTTAATAATGTACTGTAAATATATAGATACTGTACACTGTATAGACCACAGGGTAAAATACACACAAAAGAAAAAATACAAAGAACAAGTTGGCCTCTTAAAAATTTGCCCATTTTAGCCCCAGAACTGTGCACACTGATGTGATATACATTCTATTAGTAATCAGCTATTATAAATATTATTCAAAGGCTCTTACCTTGTCTATGTCCTCTAGGACTTCTATGGTGGATGGCTTTTTCTGTTATCAAAAAACAAATAAAAAAAATCAGTTAATAAGTAAATGAATTGTGTTGGTATGGTGCTGTATGTACGGTTTGTACCCATCTTGGGCTCCTAGTGCCTACTTGTGAAAAAAATTGAGGAATATATAAATATTATATGATATTATATAATATGAGAATAATTGTAGCATGTGCATATAATAGAAGCTCTTTAATGTATTTTTAAATAATCATTTCCTAAAATTTAATTTTAACATTTAAATCTTAAGCCTGTATATTATTCACTTTTTTATACACAAAATCATAATAATATATCATCCAATTATACACTTTTTCTGAGGTCAATATGTTTCTGAGGTCAGAAAGGTGATATCACCCAAAGTTTCCTGATAGAAACACAAGTATAAGATTCAAGAAGTGCCTATAAAATGGGATCAATTCCCAGAAAATACTATGGACCGAGTCTTAAAATGTCACAAGTTCAAATGTTAGTTAGATAACTAATGAAGGAAATGAGATCATATCACGCCTATGTAAGTCAGTCCATCTTTAAACAGCCATTGTGTGAGTCACACAAAGTCTATAGATAAACATATTAACACGTCATTACAAGGCCAATAATAATAATTGCACTAGTATAGTGTCGTTTCATATGGTTGTTCAGTTGTTAACGTGCTACAAAATAAAGACAATGAAATGATACAAAATTGACACACAAACAAGCACATGCCCGAAACACCGGTGTGTGATAATAATCTGCCACTTATCTCTTCAAGCTACAACCCAGTTCAACTTTTATCTTTTATTTTAAGATTGTTGATGGCCGTCGTTATTTCACAGTAATGTGCAAACACGAAAGCAGACATAAACAATATCTTTCAGTATCATGTGACAAATACTGCTTGAAAACGTACAACACATACCCGCCATCTTGATACAATTGCACCCATTTTCTCAGAGTGACGAGACACAACGAAAAACTGTGTTTTTAATTAATAATCTCTTTCTGCTGACGACTGCCTGCCTTGGCCGCCGGCCTCCNTACTGCTGCGCCATCTATTACTGTCCTGATTTGCCTGTGTCCTGATTTGCCGTTTCCGCCATTTTCTGACCTGGATTGCCGGTTTCTCCTAAAGCGAGTCTGCGTCCTCTCGCCATTTCTTGCATTGATGCGGAGTCAGCGTCTTATTCCGAGAACTTTTGTGATATATTTTTGATAAAAAAGATTTACTCCTCGTTTTATTTCATAAATAGCATTATTCTTAGATTTAAAAAATTGGAAATAGATTTTTCATATTTCGTTTTTTAACATGCGAAGGATTGGGCGAAATATTACTTTAACGTAATCTTAGCAAAAAATGTAGGCATTAAAACCATTTTTTTCTTGATTTCTCGACTTATGAGTTTCAGTTTAGATAATTTCCTTTTCACCACACCCATCGACATAAAAAAGGGAAATTTATAAAATGCAGGATCATTAAAATATGAAGTAGAGCTATAAGATTGTGCTAGATGCGACACACTGATTGCGTTAGCCTTTACTAATACAGAATTTCAAGATGGAGAGCCTCGTCGAGTCAGAACTCGACCACCTCGATATTTCACCCAAGTCTTTTCTTGCTATTCAAGATATTAGACGCCAGGGAATGATTGCAGATGCCCCGGCAACCTTTAAGGTATTGAACAGAGCCCAAACGGTGAAAGCAGCTGATCTACATTCCGCCTGTGCGATAAATGAAATTGGGTTATATTTTCAGTGCTAGAGTTGACAATTACATTAATTTATATTATCGATTATGTAATTGAATGCACAATAACAGAAAGTATTTATTCCATCGCTTTTTATTTTCACACTTTATACTTTTAATCCAATCCTCTCTTTTATGTTCTAAATAAATTTCAAGTGACATGAATGATATGCACCATCTTTGCTTTAAATCTTTGTTTATTAATATTATTATTATTACCATGGATAATGATATTATAAAAAATAAAAATGTTGGAAGGGAGAGGACGATGGAAAAACATTTGCAGATGTTACGAATTTTTGCTGTTGTTGTTTTCCATTCATGTCTTCTTTATCAGATTCAGATTCTTTATTGACAAACACCTTCACATAAAGGTACAATCAATTACAATACGATACTAGTGGCTAGAACATAGAACAGACAAATAAATAGATAAATAAATATATATATATATACATATAGATTAGCAATTGTTGAAATCAGTGACTATACACATGTATACGAATGTCGCATTCCATAATCAATTTACCAGGTTTGATCTACACGCCCAGTCTCTGCTGACAGCGCATAACGGGTCTCACACTGGCACTATGATCTGGTTTGGACATGCGCAGAAAGACTTACTCTCTTCTCCATGCATTTCTGTACAAATATGAGGAGGGGCGTAATCACATCCATTTCTTTTGTATTCATGATGTGTATAAACATATCCGGGGGAGAGAGGGCATTAGTATTACACAGGAAACTTATATTTTCGTAGAAAGCCGCCCGTAGTTCCTTATAGGCCTCGCATTTCAGAATAAAAATATCACTAGAAACTGACAATTAATTTAATTTTGATTACTCTATGCTGAATTTGAATACTGTTATTACTGTATGCATACCTAGCATGAAACCCATGCGTAACTACTCCTGGCTGCTAACAATTTTGATTTGTCCACAGTGTAGAATTCTAAACGCATGAATTCCATATGCAATATGCTACAGGCCCACAACCAAGGGGTTTGGGGGTTCGGAAAAAAAAAAAAAAAAAAAAAAACATATTGCCAGGAAAAGATGTGCCAGTCTGGTTAAAATTTTATCTAGGGACACGAAGGTTTAATGGTATAAGGCTATTTTTTTTTTCAGAAAAAAGAACTGCCCATTTCAAATTGCTGGCAATGGGCCTGTACTATATATCATTTAAAGACCCTGCACTTTGTACCAGTATATACATGACAACGCAGAAACCAAGACACCATAATATTTACATAATTCTGGTTGTTCCTAAATCTGATATGTGTTGGGCAGTTCCAGTGGGCCTCAAATCAAGTGAAATCTACCTGCAGTAGGGGTAATGCATATCTCTGAGCAGCAATACAGCCTTTTGCACGTAAAAGGTCTATTTGGCAGTTGCCTTTCTGTTTTTGCAGTGCTAATAATCTAAAGTAAAACGTGACTTTAATTTTCTGATTAGGTGAACAACAGGGCCAGCGGGATTGAAGACACTGTGATATTTGAGCAGAAAGACCTGTCTTGTCAAGCTTTTCCTGTTATGGAAGCAATAAGGAGACAGGGCAAGCTGTGTGATGTCACATTAAAGGTAAAATAAACTGTGATGTCACACTAAAGGTAAAACACTCATGTGATGTCACATTAATGGAAAAATGAGCTGTGTGATGTCACATTAAAGGTAAAATAAGCTGTGTGAAGCTGCATAAAGGTAAAACAAGCTGTGTGATGTCAGATTAAAAGTAAAACGATCTGTGTGATGTCACATGAAACACTGTGTGACACATTGTGCAACAACAGCAACAAAACCCCAACTCTATGAAGATAATAGAATTGCAAAAAATGCTCAGATTTAGTCATGCATTAATAGAACTTTGATATTTAGTAGCAGACAATCAAATACCCACTGTAGTTACAGTACAGTTTAGTCGACAGTTGTGCCAGCTCTAACCTTTATCTTATTTCAAATTTTTTATCATGAAAAGAACAAAAATATGCTATTGTCAACATTTTCTTATCACCAATTTCAGGTGAGTGACCAGAAGTTTTCAGCCCACAGAATTGTCCTAGCTGCCACCATTCCCTATTTTCAAGCCATGTTCACTCATGATATGGTGGAGTCCAAGCAGGACGAGATCTCCATGCAGGGAATAGAGGCTAGGTAGGACATTGTAGAGGCATGAATTTATTTAAATTATTTATTTTTTAATTAATTATTTTTTTATTTGTTCAATGCCATATAAAATATGAATTTTGTACAAGTAACTGTACTTGTACACAGTCTTTTAAAAAGAATCCTTTTACGAATTTTCAAAAATTATTTTGTTGAAAATTACCAGCTTTTTTGTTTTGTACCTAACGCCAGGAGCATGCCTGTTAATATCTTAATATGAAAGCAATCAGCGAGAGATCTCTATCAAATAGTTTCATTGGAATGAGCCCTAAGGCATTTTCTTGCACTGTGATTTTTAGATAGCTTACATTCTAACTACACATTAAAAATATAACAAATTTGAATTCCATAAATATTTTCCTATTCATTTGGCCTGCAGACTACAGATATTAGTATTGTATCCATTGCCCTTACAATGTTGCATTTGGTTTTATTTCAGTGCCCTGGAAGCTCTGATCAATTATGCGTACAACGGCCGCGTTCAAATTGATAGCAAGTCAGTTCAGGCTTTACTTGTTGGGGCAAGTTTTCTCCATTTATATCCTGTAAAAGAGGCCTGCAGTGATTATTTAAAAAACAGGTAGATACCAGAGTGACTGATGGATAAGATTATTTAGTAAATAACAATTATTAACAAAATATGCCAATGACATGCTGTTCTATAGCATGCAGCCAAAGCTGTTCAGTTTCCACATGGCTGGTTTGGCTTCCGTTAAGGATTTTTATTTCTAAAGCTAATAGAACTTTCACATTGGCAACCTTTTACATGTCATTTTGAGCTTCTGGTTTTGAGTGGTATCTGGTTATAATTTTGTTTTATAACTTAAATTGTAGACTGCACCCTACAAACGTCCTTGGCATCAGAAACTTTGCAGAGCAGTTTGTTTGTCAACAGCTGGTGGAGGCAGCTAACAAGCACCTGCAGAAGCATTTCATCGAGGTGTCCAGGTCCGAAGAGTTCTTGAACCTCAGCCAGGCCGAGGTGTTGGACATTCTGTGCCGAGATGAACTGTATGTGACCAGTGAGGAACAGGTGGGTGGGACACTTAATTGCACTCCTCTCTCCACCCCCCCCCCCCCTCCAGCCTTCCCCCACTGAATTCCATGAGAAAGGCAAGAGATATTTGACGAAGTGATTTAAGAGCATGACCAGCCCTGATTTTAAGGAAGTCAGAATGTTTTTTTTTTTTTTTTTTTTTTTCGTATGAAAATATGCTTTAGGTATTGCTTTGGTAAGTGGAAAAGATTGGTTTGACTTCTTCCCCCTAAAACATAGAATCAAATAAAAAGGACCAACCCTAAATTTAAGCTGTTGTGCTTGTTGAAAGTCATTTTATAAAAAATGAAAAGAAATTTAAAAAATTTAAACTTTCAACAGTGTTTACAGAGAGTCAGCACTGGTCCTCCAACTTAACAATTTTGTATAACATCAATATAGTAATTGAAATCAAGTTCTCTGCTGCTGATTGACTTTGCAGGTGTTTGAGGCCATGTTGGCCTGGATAAAGAAAGACATGGATAACAGAGTGGACACACTGCCCGAGTTGATGCGCCATGTCCGCTTGCCTCTCATGTGTCCACAATACCTGACAGACCGCGTTGCCGCAGAGGAATTGATCAAGACATCTTTTCAGTGCAGGTAAGTAAAAAAAAAAAAGAAATTAAAAAAAAAAATTTTTAATAAAAATAAAAACTACATGTATAAATGGCCACAGCAGCAATATTTGCCCTAAAAATATTATATTTATTCCTGTCGAGATTTTTGTGGTAACTTTGGAAGGTTGATGATACAGCAGTGCAATATTTAGTTTTCTCATTATCCCTACGTTTTTGCAACAAAAGGAGGGCATGATAACCCATCGACTTCTTGTCATTTGTTAAGTCCTCTATCTCCTCTTAGCCTATATGATCGAGGAGTCGAAACATGAAAACACTGCCCACTATATTTAAAAGGATAACAACTCTTCCAATAAGATCCATATTTCACAATAAGTGCATTGTAAACAACTCGTAGAAGTATAATAAATTTTATTTAATCACCAAAACAATGGTTATCACAATTATTCTGGAATCTGTGCTGGGCATCGTACCGTGTGACCTCTACAGATGACTGCCTGCTGAAATAATCTTTCAGGGTGGATCCAGGAATGTTTGAAGGGGGGGGGGTCCACGGTATTTTGGAGGGGGTATGGTGTAGGTGTCAAATTTGACTGCCTCTGTTGGCTGGCCAACTTACTACATTGATGGAAAAAGATGTTTTAGTTTAAATGTTCAAATCGTGGCATATTGGCAAGGAATATGAAGTTAACAGACCCAAAAGTAATTAATTTGGGATATCAGGGATTTATAACACTCCAAAAGATTTTATTGAATTTTTATGGAACAGCATGTTCATTTCTTATCAAATTTTCCATCCTGACCTTTTGGACTTAGTCTATATCCCTTTTAGTTGTCAGTTGGATGAAGCACATCTGTAGGTGAAGGTGGAACTTTATGATGACACGCAGTTAACACATGGTTTGACCTCAATTTCTGAACAACATTAATTATGTTTCATGGTCTTGTTTTCCAATTTGGGATAACTTATTATTAAGAAAGGGACCCCATATATTTCACTAAATGTATTACTCTAGGGTGATTTATTTTTCTTCAGAAGGAGGACAAAAATCTGTTGAGCCTTTAATGAGGATGTGAAAGATTTATCACAGCATGGGAATAGAGAAAATAATCTTATTTATGCAGAAAAATAATCAATTATTGAACATCAATATATAAAAACATTAATTTAACAAGTCCTTGACATCACTGATTCTCCTCTGATAGTAATGCAGTTGTAACATTGATGGCAACCTGGGTATACTATGACAATGATGTCTCTCATTTTTCTTTTTGACATAAAGCTTGTTGGGTTTCATTTGTCTCAGAGATGAGAGAGAAATGAGGACTTTTTATGTACAGACACATAACTACTAAAGTAAATTGGAATATAGCAACTGCCATTTCTTATGTTTTCTGCAAAAGAGAGCCAATTTCAGTTGATTAGTACTCAGAGGAGTTCATCTGTATTAATTTTCTGGAAGAATTTAAGGGATATAATTGAAGGATATCTCGAGTCTGTATCCTGTTGATTAAAAGAAAAGTGTCAGAATTTCAAAAAAATCCAATACAAGGTTCTAATGCTCATTGTGAATATTTAAACATTTATTGACAGATACATCCTAGACTAAAAATGTCACAGATTTGCAAACCAACGACTCTTTTATTTGCAGAGATTTACTGGATGAAGCCAAAGATTTTCACCTGATGCCAGAGAGACGCCCACATTTGCAAACTTTCAAGACGCGTCCACGTTGCTGCACAGATATTGTTGGCATTATTTATGCTGTTGGAGGACTGACCTCATCTGGTGAGTAGTTGAACTTCTTTTTTTTTCCAGTTTTATGCTTTAAAAAACTTTATTTGATAGCAGAAGCACATTTCCTAAGATATAGAAAAAATAGAAGTACAATCTAAAGAGAACTGTCCAGCTTTTCATTATCAAAATTTTACATTTCATTTTCTGAGAAATATTCATATGTAAAATTCACACTTTCCAAGTTCTGTAAGTTATGAATGAATATATGTTCCTGATTTTGCTAAATGCTTAAGCACTGAATGGGGAGTAACAAGTTAAAACCTATTATGTCATCTTTTAGGAGACTCGTTAAGCACAGTAGAGAGCTTTGATCCCATTGTGGGCCGATGGACATTAGCTGAACCCATGAGCACTCTCAGAAGCAGGGTGGGAGTTGCAGTTCTAGATGGTAAGTTGTGTTTTAGAAGCAGGGTGGGAGTGACAGTTCTAGATGGTAAGTTGTGTTATAGAAGCAGGGTGAGAGTGGCAGTTCTAGATGGTAAGTTGTGTTTTAGAAGCAGGGTGAGAGTGACAGTTCTAGATGGTAAGTTGTGTTATAGAAGCAGGGTGGGAGTGGCAGTTCAAGATGGTGAAATGTGTCCAAGAAACAGGGTTGGAGGGACACCTTTAGTTATTGAGTCGTAACTCAAAACTGGGCTGCCAGTCAGTTGCACATAATAGCACATTACACATGTCCTGATATTTTGTATATATTTCTTTACCATTCACCTCATTATTCCAGACCATATTTTTGTTTTGCCAAGAAGTTTCTTGGAATCTTTGTATTGCAAAAAGTGTTAGAAAATTAGATTAGTATTTCCTTAGTTATACCTATTGTCCCTCTTGGAGCATACAATGTGGACTACTTCAAGATCCTTCTGTCACTCCCTGTTCTGAGATCTCCACTCTAGTTGATTTCAATACATCCCAAGTCTTGGTTTCAGCTTCTCTTCTCCAATGTTCTTCACAGCCTGTCTCTCTTTCTTTCGTCTCATTTAGAATGGTTTAAATTGAATATATCTGAATTTATTCAGTATTTTGTATTGCAGTGGAAATTGCTGAAGATCTAAGAAAATGTTGTTTTACAAGTAATGGCTTTTTTCACATAACCTCTTTTCAGCATACATTTATAGTACTTTATTTATTTTATTTCTCTACATTTCTCAATCCTGCTGTCTAGTTTATATCCTGAAAGGAAACCAGGGGGTTTTTTAATCAAACTCAATTCAACTGAAGACGGCATTCTCAATCTCCTGTTTGCAAGATATTTCACTGTACAGTTATGAAAGATGATATCTGGTAGTTGTTTCCCTTCATTGAATTCGACATTATGTGACTAAACCTGGGTCATTCCTTGTCATTAAATAAATCCCTGACTTAATAAACAGAAGATGAGTACATTTAGTCTTTTCCAGCATTAGGTAGTGACATACATAATGTTTTAAAAATAATAGCAGCTAAAACTAAAGGTCAGTACCGCTTTCAAGAAAAAAGGCATTAAAATTATTTAAATCATTCAAAGACCCACATTTAATTGAAATTGAAATCACCTCTTTCTCTCCTGCATAACAGTCTATCCTGAACAATTTTCAATTTATTTATCTTTGTTTTGTGAAGGACTTTTTGAGACATTTTTGCCTGCGAACAGAGATTCAGACAGAGAAAATCCCATCAACATGGTAAACTTTTGATGACCTTGATAGGAAATAATTTTGCAATTACTCTGTGTCATCTAGATCATCACCCTATGAAAACCCCCAAATGTCACATCTGTCCTGTCCTGTGAGGCAGTTTTGAAGCATTATGAGAACTAAAAAAGCACTCTGTGCAGACCTACGACAAGGCAGCGATATTTGACTATTATTGATTATGGATTGATTATTGATCCGGATCACCACCAAAAACTAATCATCTCTTCCTTGGCCCACTTCTGACAGTTCCCTAAAATTTCATCAAAATAGGTCCATAACTTTTTGAGTTATATTGATGACAAACAAACAAATAAATAAACAAACAGGGGTGAAAACATAACCTCCTTGGCGGAGGTAATAATACATTTTCCCTTGGTTTTGGTTGTGTGCAAATTTCTTGAATAGTTTTACATATTTATTTGATTTTTTTTCCTTGTTTGGTGTTAAAGTTTACTTGCCAAGGGAAGTTTTTTGCAATTAGAAGACAATTTTGTATGCCTCTCCTCTGCTTCTCTCAGCTGAGTACAAAATTTGTGAAGAAATATTTTGTACACAAACAAACAAGATTACCAACATATACTTTCTGGTAAAATCATAACTTTCTTCCCTCTTAGTAAAAAAGCTCATTTATTCAGTATCACAGGTGTACAGTAGTATTACAATTTATAACATTTCAGGGCAGTTGTATGCAATTGGAGGCTATGACGGCCAGGAGAGGTTACAAACAGTTGAAGTTTTTGACCCAGTTTTGAAACATTGGAAACTTGTAGCACCCATGACTAGTAAAAGGAGGTAAGAAAAATACAAAACATTGAAGGCAGCCTTATCTGTTTGTATGAAGAAAAGATTGTTAATTGTTATCCACACGTTAGTCCACGTTAGTCCACGTTAGTCGGGTCATAAACCTCCACAGAGCCGTGGATCATGTTTTCCCACTTCAGCCAAATTAGGTGTGCTTCTTACAACTCGCCAAACCTGGGCATAAGTAAGCTCAGTACCTGTGCTATATTTCATGGGCACATTTGAGACAAAGAAAGCCAAGATAAATACACTAGTTTTTAGGTTCACTTGTCATTTTAAGTAGGTCCAAAACTGGTGTGAAAGAGACAAAATGTCAAGATTATCATTGACAGTACTCCACCTACTTTGGTCTTGGGAGTTCAACCCCTTTGTGTTCATTGTGTGGTAAGGTTACTGTAGATTATGAGCAGGAGATTTGTGGTATTATCTGCTGCTGCCAGGTTATTAGATATAAGCAGGATGTATGTCAGTCAGCAGTGACTCAGAGGTGGGGCTTGTTTAGATTCATCTTTACACAGTTCAAAAGGCTCACTTTAGCATACCTTTAATGTAACCTTAATGTATTAGATGTTATAGAGTCTGACACAGAATTTGCTCATCTGCCATTACAGTTGTTTTTAATCAAATAAAAAGTACAATTTTTTCAATTTTTCTCAAAGTGAACAAATGTCATTTTATCAGTTTATTTGCATTTCATTTGATTGTTAGTGATCTCTTTGAATAGCAGGTTAAATAAATAAAATGGAATGAGAAAAATTTTGAAACTCATTATTTATTTATTTATTTTTTTTTGGGGGGGGGGGGCAGGGGAAGGGTGAAACAATTATAGGTGGTAGTTAGTTCATGAAAGGGGTACCTTGATAAGTGAGATTATCTGTTTACCCATCCTCTCCCTGGAGATGAATTTTTATTAAAGGCAGTTAGCATAATTTTTGTCAATACCACTTTGTTTATTCTCAATTATATATTCATTATAACGAGGATTTATCGGGGGAGGGGGGGGATTGCCTCGATACTCAGTATACCTAATTAGAAAGGTGTTTTTCGATCTGATCAAATAGTGACAAGCAAAGTTCATGACAGGTCAACCATTTGCAACCTACTGTACATTTTAACAGTAGTTTAACAATTACTTGTATTTTCATTAAGATGGTATGATATATTTTGTATTTTAGATTTTATTGAAAACCAACGACAGGTTTAAAGAAATGGGAATAATAGAAAAATAAACCCTCAACTACATCTGTAAGTTTTTTTTATTTTATCAATCCATCTTGTTTATTTCAGTGCTCTTGGTGTAGCAACAGTTGACAGCAAATTGTACGTGTGTGGAGGCTATGATGGAGTAGGGTCCCTGAGCTCAGTGGAATGTTACGATCCAGACACAAACACGTAAGTATGATATGAACACAAAATTTCATATTTCCATCAGAGAGTTGCCTGCTATATAAATTTAACAGTGTGCATTTTAATAATAAGTAAACTTAAATAAATTATCGAAAAATTTAATTTTAACCATTACAGATAGATTAATAAATATTTTATAATTGTTTCAGATGGAATATGGTTTCTAATATGACCAAGCACCGGAGTGCGGCTGGAGTGACCACCTTTGACACACAAATTTACGCCCTGGGAGGTCACGACGGACTGTCGATATTTGATTCTGTGAGTAACACCATAAGGGGCAGGGTTTCGTGTTCTCTTTGTGGCTGGTCGCTGCAACATGGACGATAAGTTGCTGATTGAATGTCAGAGGTGGAACTCAAAACTTGGCAAAAAGTGTTGAATCTGAATTCGGCTAGTACAGCATGACCCCCCACCCCCTCCCACCCCGTCTCTCTCTGTCTCTCTCTCTCTCATCCCAAAAATAACAGCTACTTTTCTATTCAGACAGTTTCACTGTCATGTGAAAAAAAAGGGTAGATAAGTAGCTGTTCTTTTTATGGAATTGTTCAATATGCATTGTACACACACACACACATACTAAAAAGTGATTGACATATGAAGGCAATGATGGCATATTTTTTTATTTCTAGGTAGAGTGTTTCAATCCACTGACGGGAACATGGACACAGGTGGCGCCCATGTTAACCAAGCGCTGTAGACTAGGGGTGGCCACTCTGAACGGGAAACTCTACGTATGTGGTGGATATGACGGCTCAGTATTTCTAAAATCTGTGGAATGTTACGATCCAGTGACCAACCAATGGACCAAAGTGGCGCCCATGAATATAAAGCGCAGTCGAGTAGCACTGGCGGCAAACTGTGGGAAACTGTACGCCATTGGAGGGTACGATGGTGTGTCCAACCTCAGCTCTGTGGAGGTTTATGACCCAAACACAAACTGCTGGACCTTCGTGTCCCCAATGTGCGCCCATGCCGGGGGTGTTGGGATAGGCGTTATACCCCTGGCGCCATCAATATAAAAATACCGCCCCCTCCCCTCTTTTTTTTTTAACCCAAACATAACAGTTGGTTCTGTGGCAAGATGAAAACTTTCTATGTTGTAGGGTTTCATTAGTTTGCAGAAGGGCTGTATAACGCTTAATTTGAAAGGCCAGTAGCAGTTCTAAATTTTCGTCCATGTCAATGTTGCCAATNCCCCCAGGGAGTTAGGTCGATCTAAAACTTAATCTTTAGATCGATCTTAATCTCTGGGAAAGCACCCAAAGAGACAAAATGTCAAGATTATCATTGATCTCCACCTACTTTGGTCTTAGGAGTTCAACCCCTTTGTGTTCAGTGTCTGGTAAGTTTACTGTAGATACTGTAGCAGGAGATTTGTGGTATTATCTACTGCTGCCAGGTTATTAGATATAAACAGGATGTATGTCAGTCAGCAGTGAGGTGGGGCTTGTTTTGGTTCATCTTTACACAGTTTATTACAAGGTTCAAAAGGCTCACTTTAACATACCTTAAATGTAATTGCCATTACAGTTGTTTTTAATCAAATAAAAAGTACAATTTTTTTTAATTTTTCTTAAAGTGAACAAATGTCATTTTATCAGTTCATTTGCATTTCATTTGATTGTTAGTGAGCTCTCTGAATAGCAGGTTAAGTAAATAAAATGAATGAAACTGGAATGAGAAAACAAAGTATTGAAAGTCATTATTTATTTATTTATTTTGGAGGGGGGGGTGAAACAATTATAGGTGGTAGTTAGTTCTGTTCATGAAAGGGGTACCTTGATAAGTGAGATTATCTGTTTATCCATCCTCTCCCTGGGGATGAATTTTTATTAAAGGCAGTTAGCATAATTTTTGTCAATACCACATTGTTTATTCTCAATTTTATATTCATTACAAGGAGGATTTGTTCGGGGGGGGGGGGTTGGATTGCCCCGATACTCAGTATACCTAATTAGAAAGGTGATTTTCGATCTGATTAAATAGTGAGAAGCAAAGTTTTCATGACAGGTCAACCATTTGCAACCTACTGTACATTTTAACAGTAGTTTAACAATTACTTGTATTTTCAGTAAGATGGTATGATTTATTTTGTATTTTAGATTTTATTGAAAACCAACGGCAGGTTTAAAGAAGTGGGAATAATGGCAAAATAAACCCTCAACTGTATCTGTAAGTTTTTGGTTATTTTTTCAATCTATCTTGTTTATTTCAGTGCTCTTGGCGTAGCAACAGTTGACAGCAAATTGTACGTGTGCGGAGGTTATGATGGAGTAGGGTCCCTGAGCTCAGTGGAATGTTACGATCCAGACACAAACACGTAAGTATGATATGAACACAAAGTTTCATATTTCAATCAGAGAGTTGCCTGCTATATAAATTTACCAATGTGCATTTTAATAATAAGTAAACTTAAATAAATTATCGAAAAATTTAATTTAAACCATTGCAGTTAGATTAATAAATATTTTATAATTGTTTCAGATGGAATATGGTTTCTAATATGACCAAGCACCGGAGTGCGGCTGGAGTGACCACCTTTGACACACAAATTTACGCCCTGGGTGGTCACGACGGACTGTCCATATTTGATTCTGTGAGTAACACCATAAGGGGCAGGGTTTCGTGTTCTCTTTGTGGCTGGTCGCTGCAACATGGACGATGAGTTGCTGATTGAATGTCAGAGGTGGATCTCAAAACTTGGCAAAAAGTGTTGAATCTGAATTCGGCTAGTACAGCATAATACCCCACCCCCTCCACCCCCAACCCCTTCTCTCTCTCTCTCTCTCTCTCTCTCTCTCTCTCTCATCCCAAAAATAACAGCTACTTTTCTATTCAGACAGTTCACTGTCATGTGTAAAAAAAGTCAGGGTAGATAAGTAGCTGTTCTTTTTAATATGGGATTTTTCAATATACATTGTACACACACACTCACACATATTAAAAGGTGATTTACATATATGAAGGCAATGATGGCATATTTTTTTATTTCTAGGTGGAGTGTTTCAATCCACTGACGGGAACATGGACACAGGTGGCGCCCATGTTAACCAAGCGCTGTAGACTAGGGGTGGCCACTCTGAACGGGAAACTCTACGTATGTGGTGGATATGACGGCTCAGTATTTCTAAAATCTGTGGAATGTTACGACCCAGTGACCAACCAATGGACCAAAGTGGCGCCCATGAATATAAAGCGCAGTCGAGTAGCACTGGCGGCAAACTGTGGGAAACTGTACGCCATTGGAGGGTACGATGGTGTGTCCAACCTCAGCTCTGTGGAGGTTTATGACCCAAACACAAACTGCTGGACCTTCGTGTCCCCTATGTGCGCCCATGCCGGGGGTGTTGGGATAGGCGTTATACCCCTGGCGCCATCAATATAAAAATACCGCCCCCTCCCCTCTTTTTTTTTTAACCCAAACAAAACAGTTGTGCCTGTGGGAAAATGAAAACTTTCTATGTTGTAGGATTTCATTAGTTTGCATAAGGGCTGTATAACGCTTAATTTGAATGGCCAGTAGCAGTTCTAAATTTTCGTCCATGTCAATGTTGCCAATGTGAAAGATCATTCTTTGGACAATTATCTTCATATTTATTTATTTAAGCAGGGAAAGATTATTTTTTATGAAACAGTTCAATTTGCAGAATGATAGCTTCTGTTTATGGTGATGCTAGTGAAACAGAAAGAAGAATCATTTGTGGTCATAAAAACCATTTATTTAAATGGCAGGAAGATGCCAGGCTTAATGAAAAGAGTGAATATGAGATGTTCCAAGAGAATTTGTGGGGAAATGAAGTAGACTGCTTTTACATGTTTGTCTGAAATGTAGAGGCATGGAAGGGAAATAATTACTGCTTTGTCAAAATCTTATTATATAAATTATTTTTTGTGGCATTATTGGAGGCGAACCACGGTTGAGCAGCGTTCATGTTTCGTATTTCCCTTTCCCGCAAACGTGAGATCAGCCAACACCTGACGGCCACTGTGCACTTACAGAAAGTTTAGCAAAGAAGTTTTGTGTTAGTAGAGACAGAGTGCAATGTTGATAACTAAATATTTCTTCACAAAGGATCCTTTTTAGAGCCTTTCTTAAAACTGAATGATAATGTTTCCAATTGTTAGTGCATATTTACCATTAGTGACACAGATAAAGTTGTTGGTGCGTAGATTATGAAACAAGATGATGCATTAGATCTACTTAGCGACTCGTCAACAGCACGGTTCACTGATCACCGACCGGTTAACTGTATTTGGTTACTATTGAGTTATTGCAAATCATGAGTACCAGCATTTAAACTAACTCCACTGTAAACTATTAGTTTTATTTTATTTATTTCATTATTTTTTGGAAGAGTTCGTGATTAGTGACATGTATTTAATGAGTAAGTGGTCTTTACCTTCTTTTAAACGATAGTTTACCGGAACACGAGCGCTGAACATCTCACGCTGAACTGCTGTAGTGGCTGGCCACCTCAGCGGCTCATGAAATTTTATTTATTTATTTATTTAGTCTAATAGAACACTGTTGTCTAGTTTTTGTGGTGATGTTCCGGTTGGGATTCCCGCCTATGTGATGTTTGAGTTTGGGGAGGTGGGGGCAGGGTTATGAATATTAGCCACATTTTTTGAGAGCATTATCCATTTCCTTGTGTTTCTTGGTTCTGTCCGCCGCCACCAACTGTTGACAATGGCCAAGCATGTGTCTTTGGTTGTGTGGTATCAGGGTTTTTTATTAGTGGTATTTGTTTATCTGTGGAACGCCTCCGAACGCAGTGGTTCAACTTTAATATATTGCGGCCAGAGAACCTAATTATTTCTGATTTATGGATCTCTTTCGCACAGAGTTATTTTAGGCTGGTGTATATTTAGACATAAGTAAAATAAGTATATGATGTAAAGCAGCACTAAGGTGTATAGATGTACTGTAGGTTTTTTCTTTTTTTTGTTTCATTAAAGAAAAAAAAACTTTTTGATATTTTTTCACTGCGACAACCTTGCGGAAATTAACAACGTCGAACAAATTTAAAATGTAGAGTTTGTATTATATATATATATATATATATATATATATATATATATATATATATATATATATATATATATATATATATATATATGAAGGCAAGGCACATGGTTTTAATTTTTTGTGACAAATGTTAATCCGGGTTTATAAGGTGTTTTCTTAGAATTCAGAAATGGTGCCTAAAAAGAATGAATGTCTTTGCGTATCATTATTCTGTGTCTGTCTCATGTACAAATTATATGATAACTATTGTTATCTGTATCATATTTATTGGAAGATTGTGATGAAATAAGCAGGCCTAAACAAGTATGAATATTTTCACCGTTTTTAAGTGGTATTCATGGTGCAAGTAGGTATTGGAGTGAAAACAAAGGATTAGTTTAGTTTCAGATCTGTCGAGGTCGAAGTGACCCAATGAAACGAAAATTAGCATCTGGTGACTTAAATTGTGATCATTTCAGCATTTATTCTGTCCAAGAACAAAGTATTTCCTCATGTTTGTTTTTGCCTTCGTTTTGAGATTATTTTTGCGGGGAGGCGGATAACCAGTCTAATCGTTTTCCGGCAATTTTCTCAATGCTACCAAGATTGCCTTGTGACATTTTAGTCGCTGGTATTACCGCAAACTGCCAGATCCCTTGTAAATCATTTTCTTTCTCTTACGCAAGACTGATTTGTTGGTAGTTTGAGATGACGTAAAAGGATAACGGTATTAAATTGGATTTCCATAATTAGGTCGCATGTTTATGGTTGGGAATTATGGTTCTTGTTTGTTCAGTCATTCACAAATCCTGCCAAATGTTTCATATATTCTATGTATTTTTAATTGTTTCTATATATATGTATCTCACTTCTAAGAAGAAGAAATAATAAACGTTTTATTTTTTATTTCCCGTGAGTTTTATTTTCAAATGGTACATATATTCTGAAATTATAAAGAGGTGGTAGAACACCCCCACCCCTCCCGTACCAATTTCTATATCTTGAAAGTTTGGATGATGGCGGCGAAGCCCGTGCTGAGAGACAACGTGATGTTGAAAAGAAATTATAACCATGGGTTCAAACGTTTGAGTATATGTAGTGATACCTCTGTTACTTCGGCGTCGGGAACTGATTCGGTATACAATCTGAAAACGTTAAGCGTCGAAAAGAGTGGTAAAGCCGAATATATCGATTTCATTGCGACGCACATTTGTCCTGTCTTAGCCTAGTGTATGCAGCAACTTAATCATAGTTAAGAGTTCTGAAGATTTTACGATAATTTCTAAAATGATAACATACATGTACGTAGTAATGTCAATGTTAGATAAACACATAATAAATAATATATTGTTTCCATACATCTTCTAATATCCCACCTGTCTGTAGGGAAATTCAGGTTGAATATATGGCGTTGGCTTCTTCCCCGATGACCACAATACATTGGACAGCTACAATATCATTGCAATACGGTGTAATTAGGCATTCCATTGCAAGACATTTGAAACTCCTACTCTCTACCAGGGCCACAGATATCATGCCCGTAGCCAGGGGGCTTCGTATTGAACGAACTTCCCTTTTCTGCCGAATAAATGTCCGATCTGGGAAAATTTGATCTAGGTACAGGTAGGTTTCATGGTAAAAGTATCCACTTTTTTTTCAAAAAAATACCCCGCTTGGAAATTGATGGCTACGGGACAGGATAGGTTTTCCTCTAGATATTCGCAGATATCTATGTATAATTCATGACACAATTATCCACTGTGAGGTCCACGCTATGGTATGAAATTTAATCAAATTCCTCAGTTTTTCACTTGTAGGTCTTATGAACTGTTGTTTTCTTCCTTGGTACAACTTCTTTCAATGATTTACTCAAGAAGGTCATTCGTGTCTGTGTGTACGTTCGCAAAAGAACATGAAATAGAAATGGTTTTCGTCTTCAGTGTCCCACGTTCCATCAGTAATAGTCTACATGTGATGATTAGTGACCCGTTTAAAATAGATAAGAGAAACTGGTTGATGTTTTACACCGGTGGTTACTTTATTTTAATCGACTAAGAAACGTATGTTTATGCTGGACTTTGGTGTGGATGGAACGTCTTGGTCGGTTTACAACCCTTAACTACAGTTCTTTTTTATCTAATAAATGAACAAACAAACAAATAAATAAATTTTAAGCAAGGTTACACGACATCGAGGCATTTTCTTTGATTTTTTCTCTTTCGTTTTATTTCTAATCATTTTGTTCTATAAAACGAGTTCTATAATACAACACTTGTCCCCCCCCCCAAACCGATCCCACCTTCATGGTAACACCTTTCAATTAGTAGGTTTTTTATGTCTAATTAACGGTTGAGATCGAAATCCAGGCATGATATTCAATACAAAATGCGGTGCGGTTGCAAACCATCGACTTTTCCTAGAAATTTCAACATTCCCCCTTACAAAACCATCAAGGTAAACTATACCCAAGGCACCCTTCTACTTGTTGCAACCCATCCCGTTTTTGAGAAAGAATTAAGTTTCTCGTTTTTCACTCGCTCTTATAATGGAGATAAGTATATTTTCACTAAAAGCCCTGTTCTCAAATTTCTGTTATTATGTAACAGACACGATAGCTTTGTCGACAAAACGCAATTTTCTGTTTCAGCGAATTCTCCACCGTTCTTGTCACTGCCATTGTGGTTTCTAATAAGGACCACAAACGATATCTTAAATTTCCATGTTTTCCAGTTTTTAGTGTATCAACAAAAAACATGAAATTAGTCCTTTCTTCAATGGTTTTCAATCTAAGACTTTTAATAAAGAAAATTAGTGTTTTCGATATGTTCCTAAGCAATCAATGAAAATTCTAGATTGAATATGAAAATGATCACATTAGGCTTAATTCTGCTAGTCCAGGAGGGTTCTCTCGAAGCTATCGAAAACGAAAAAAAAAATCGAAATCGAAAACTTTCGAGAATACGGCCTCAGCTCTTTTGACGCCGTCTCAGTTTGGAGTGTTTTGTAATGGTTTACCAAACCACTTTCACTACGCCAATCAAGATGAAATTTAAAGCAAACCGACACATGATTGTTTGCATCTATTTGCCATGAATGAACCATCGGTTTAAATCATTGATTTATTCACTTAATTAAAAAATCTTTATTTTAAACGAAATAGCATGAATTACTTTATTTCATATGTATAAGGGGCGATTGAAAAGAAAAAAAAACAAAATCTCAATTTTTGGCAAAAGCAATGCACCCCCCTCCCCATCTAAAAGACGGCAGTTAGGTAACTTTTCTTGCACTCCTAACTTTGTATGTTCAACTTACCGGGACACTGTTTAGTAACAACTTTCGTAAAAAAAAAACTTTTTATGCAACTTTGAAAGCAAGATTTCCAATAAATCTTTTCCGAGAAACAAGTCTGGCCATAATTTTATGTCTCACTCACATCCTTGTATGCACCACAACATCCACAATGCACTGGTGACGACTGGAATGAAATTGTGAACGTGCATGCGTCACAAATAGTATAAATACACGCAAAATTAGACACAACGATGCATTTGCGAAACGAAGAACCTTCCTCCAGCATGAAGATTTCTCTAGCCATGGTTGCGTTGCTGGTAGTATGCTCGATACACCTTGCGGCGACTGATGAAGGTACGCCTAACACGTGTGCATTTTAATAGCTTTAGTTTGATTGTCAATTTCCTAAGATTGTATCAGTTTACTTATGTTATATATCTATTATTATCATTATTATTATTTTGCAATCAGGATTATTTGTTGTTCGACTTGTGTAAGGCTTTTCAGTTAAAAATTGTCGAAGCTGAAAGTTGGAGTTGGGTAATTTCGATTGGGACTGAAAGACATGAAATCGTTTGCCGAATTGGCAACCAACTTCTAGTAGGGGGAGGGGGGAGACATAGAGCGAAAAGTACCGGACCCCGCTCCAACACCCGAGGAACACCATATTTGAGATTTTTTGACTAACTGAAATGATAATAAAATATAATTATTGACTTTGGATGAGGTCAAATTATCACAGCTGAGGGTCAATAATTTGTCGAGTTGACCGAAACGCAAAGTCTGTAACACTTGTTTCATGGCCGTGCATTTTGAAATCAAGACACAATTAAGAGTTTACTGCTATATAAAGTCAGGTTTCTTTATTCATATAGCCTGTACCTTCACAAATAAGGTACAATCATCGGACATATACAACTAACTTCATCGTTACATAAATAAATAAGCTACACATTAATAAGTAAATAGGCTGCATAATTACACAATTGGAATTATATTATAAGGTAAGCGGTCGTGCCAGTGTAACGAAACCGAGGGTTCGTGTAACAGAAAGTTCGCCCTTGATTTACTTAAAATGGTTGGGGTTAGCCTGGCCTAAGTGGGCCAAAATTTAGCGCGAATCTTACCAATACAATGAATGGGAAGCGGACTCTCTATCTCGAGGGACTCTGTCACGTTACATAGGTTCTGCTACATATTTGTCTGGCAAGACGTGCACTGTCATGTGCAGAAGTTGTGACTTTTATTACACAGTCACATTCCCAAATCAACATCTAAGCACGATAATTCTAACACAATGACTCACCCAAAAGAAAAGCGAATTAATCTCGTTAGACAAAACACATGAACTGACTTTCAAAGATGATCGGAAATAATTGCGGTATTAGGTAATTAGAAGACGATATGCTGCTGCATGACTAACGTTTGTCGGAACGGATTTATTTATCATTGGTAAATATGAGAAAATTGTTGTTTACCCCAGAAAAATCTATTGGTAAGCGTTGGAAAATTGTCTCAAATGAACACATAAAACATATGGTGCTTTGAGGATATTTAAAAATACATTTCATTAAAAACGCACTATAAAGTTGGGTTAGTTCTTTAAAGTGTTCAGTTCCTATGGAATTAGGGTCTTTGAAAATTTGATAGTTCTCGATTTTGGTACGGTATATTTTTGAGTTTGATGCAGATTATATGACATGATTTTATTTGTCTCAGGCTGAAGATGGTGTATTTTATGGGCTTTGGTAATATTGTGGAGAAATGTTTTCGATAGTTCATCCCTTTTGCCGGCAAATGTAAATTGTTAGTGCCCCATTATATTGAATGTATGTGTATATGGTTTTATTTGCTTTTTTCTGGACCATTGACGTTGGGCATTTACTATAGGCTTGCGTTTGACTTTATACTAGTTTCGATGTTAACCTAAATTACAATTCCTTGACACAAAATAAGCAAGATCCGCCGGATGTCCAAGTTCGTATCTATATTTTCACTATAATTCAAGTATATGATTTACATTATTTTCTGTTATTGGCAATCTCTCATCGTTATGACGCAAGTAATACGCGTTCAGCTTTTAAATAATAATTATAATAATTCAAAACTCAATATTATGGCCTTCATATCTGTGAACGGTTGTGGATATGGTAGGCCCTCGTAATTAAGACCAGATTGCTAAAATTTCTAAAAAAAATTTTTTTTCTTACTTACTACATAAAAGTCTTTTTCTCACTGTGCACTTTTAAATTCATTGGCATTGATTTTTAATATCATTTACAATTTTCTTAGGTCCCCGAAGCCGCCCTTTGACGGTGACCCATTTACTGAGCTCAGAATGTAACCGAGAAGCGTACATGAGGAGCCAAATGATCTTAACGCCCAACCCACCGCAGTCTTCGGTAGCCTATAGGAACAAATTGCCCAGTAAGTGAATGGGTGAATGGTATCTATTTCTGATTTGGCTGGGGGGGGGGGGAGGGCTGGGCTGGGCTGGGCTGTGGGATACCCTGTCATGAATCGACAGTGGCCCGATTAAGGATAGCCAAAAAAAAAAAAAAAAAAAAAAAAAAAATAGCCCATCGGGTCTGTGGGGCCACTGAAATTGTGCCAAGATAGTTTTGACCGTCGATCAAAGAGTAACTAGGTTAAAGGCGCTTTTGGGTCAATGTTGTCTTAATTTTCGAACAGCATCAGATTCAGACAGATATGGGCCGGTGTTTAATCAGTCTGACTAACATAATCATAATTTATGTAATATGACTAGTTTAGACTAAGGTAGTTTGCTTATACATTGGACGAAGTATTATTTTTGCAATTTGAAACTACAGTATAGTCTGGATAAGGGATTAGGCAGGTAAGTGCAAGTATGCTCCATTATATATGAATCTGCCAAGTTTGTAGCTGTTCTAGGTTAAACCTTGATTTTTATCACTGGCCTGGACTGAACTCTACATGCTTCCATATTTAAAGTTGTAGTGGTTAGAATGTCCAGTATTAACCCAAAGATACCTGTACACTTAGCGGCATGCAGAAATTTTCTTAATATATATACACCTTCTAGTAATTTTATTAAAAAGTAAAGATATAGGCTACATTTCGATGAAGGGAAGTTCTAGATCTATGTAATATAGTAAGGGGAATGTGTTTAAGTATGTAAAAGAAAACCACTAGTGAGCGCACCTGTTCAGAAGATGTATGTTTTGAGCCATCAATTGCAAACACGGGGTGCGTGACACAATTACCTGGGTCCATGTCGAAAGTACGTGCCGCCTTAGAAGACATCAATTATCGTTTATGAGGCCCTGTCTTAAAATATCACTTATGTCCTTGTTACAGTTTAAGTGGTATCTGTTTTTGTAAGTCCTAAGAACTGTTAAGGCATGAGGTTTTAATAACCCGCACGTATATGTGTCTCATATCGCACTCTGCCTACATCATTAGCTGTCATTCTAAAACACATGACTCACGTTATTACAGTTTCCTTGCACCAGGAAGTCGCCACGAACTGCAGTTATTTTTTGTTCCAAAGTGAAACAGAATCACTGCTTAGAAACACTTTACTAAACGCAAATGCGAGTGTGCTTCCCACACAATTCGTGTGTTCCATGTACTCTTAGTCTTTCTCTCTATTATTCAAAATGTGTCAATAATAGGCACTTTTTACATTCATGCTCAGGTGAAAATGAAAGCAGTGTGGTTTTATGTTTCGGGTTTACCACAGACGAGTTATTAGAGAATGTTTGGCTTGGTATATTGTTTTCAATATACGTGAGATTAATGAAAAAAATCTAATGTATAGCTGAAACTATGATGAGGTCAACTTTTTCGCGCAATAATATAATATAATATAATATAATATAATATAATATAATATAATAATTGACTCTGAGTGTGATCATCTCGGGAACATATTCGACCCGAAGCTGGGATAATTGACCGACGCCGACGGTAGAGGTTTCACCTTGGAATAGAATATATCCCAGAGATGCCCGAAACACAAAGTCTATAATCATATAATAAAACACAAAAAATGCTAATACAACTTTTACCTCTACAGATGTTAACAACAGGCGAGACCAGTTTGCTACATTCGACGTCCGTTTTGAGAAATCACCCTTTCCAACTCGAGGAGAACTCTATGTCCCAGTCACTCTTCCCATCCACCTTCGCAGCGGGCAAATCCCTCCCGTCTCCTGTGGTCTGGAAGCTGGACAGCCGCGGTGGCTCGGACCGGTCAGAATTCGGTGCCGTGTGAGCGTGTCCCCGTTGTGTAATCCTGCGACCTGTGGGCACCGTATCTGCCTGAAGGTGCAGCTACCGGGGAACATAGTGCGTAGCTGGCAAAGGCAGCAGGGCGTGAGAACCAAGCCTGACGACGTGCAGCTGTCGCTCGAGTGCGGGAGGGCTGTCTGCCCCGGCCTTTCATTTTCTGGATCCGCGTTTCTCGTGGTTTTCGGGGAGCCCTATGAAGAATAGATACCCTGCGGTAAATGAGAAGCAGTACCTTGTCTTTTTCCTCCTTGTGACTTCCTTATCAAAGGACCTTATATATTGATATATCATATTCAAGATTCAGAACAGCTCTGACTTTATTACATGCAATCATGAAAAGAGGAGTTCTTCGATATCAGATATTGTCTACTGATAATTTTGGCTAACAAGCCCAAGTACAGGATTTGCGATGTACAAATAAAGTTGGCAAAAGATGGTTGTAAAATGGAGTTTAAATTTGAAATGCGAGGCCGTACGATGTACGTATAATGCCCGTAATTCACTTTTCGTACGGCGTCTGAGCGGAGGTAGACGGTGGCCGTGCGAAATCGCACGGAATCGCACGGATTTAAGGCCTCCGCAGTCTCTACGATTTTGTCAAGCTGTAACTATAGACAATTTTTAAAATCGTAAGCCCGTAGACCGTAAAAAATACCGAGATGGCATTGCGCTATCCCCTCGGCGTACGGACATTGCATGGCAATTGTAAACGGGTAACGGACTCTCGTGGGCCATTTATCCTTATTTAAGTATTATTATGCTAATCAATCACAAAAAAGGTTTGGGTCAAAAATTCGCTAACTTTTCCTTTTTATAGAACTATTACTTTACAGTCTATTTGTCTGATGCATATCAATTTTCAATAGCTTTGTGAATGAAACAAATTTAGACTGAAAAAAAACAACAACTTTATTTAAAATTCATTTCATCACAATAAGCAGCCATAGATCTAAATTATTGAGTCACTATAAGAATAATAAACAACTTGCAAAAGATATATAAAACGTTTTTTTTTCTTTTTTAAAAATAATAATTTAATACTTGGCAGATCTTTCATTTCGATTCTCCCTGAAATTAACTTGTCTTTGTCATGTTCAGGCAACAGATTTTCATCAAATTCATAGCTTATTTCAAAGTCATAAAAGAAAACAATTTTGTTCGGCTCACAAAAGGAAAACTATATGTATAGGGCCTAGTGCCTCACATAATTAATTTAGGCCTACAGGCCCGCATAGGTGACAAATATGTGCGATTAGGCAAGGAAACAATTTCGTTCGTAGGCCTACTGTATGAACCGAGCATCGGTGGAGGGTGGATCCCCAGTAACATATATATAAACCGCTTCTACTAGTTTCTTATACGACTCAGATAAATTCGACTTGCCAAGGGATAAACTGAATAAATCACTCGTTGAGCCATAAAAGAGCTTCAAACTGCTCCTTTCTTTAAATGTTTGACCAGAAACTACTTTCCTGACCTACTTTTCTGTCCCATGGATATACAACATAGAATGCTAGCAGAAAAATCCGTCCAAATATAATTTTTGGGGGGTAAAATTAAAAAATGCCGTTATTTTCTTAGTAGGCCTAATACTACTTGAAACGGTATGCTTGCATTTGGTTGGCTTTTGTGGCAAAACATTGACTGTGCATCTTTAACTGTAGGCCTATAACCTTGCTGTCGTGTTTCTAATTTCACCAATCACAACCCTTAACTTCGAACAATCAGTAGGTCCACTGAAAAAATCGCCCAAACTTTAGATTATTTTAATTATTTTAATTAAAATAATCTTAAAATTGAAGGTAGGTGCAGCTTGGGCATGCGCTTGATCTTTTTTCTCTGTACAACAGATCTTTTTTCTCTGTACAACAAGGCTCTCTCTCTCTCTCTCTCTCTTTCTCTCTCTCTCTCTCTCTCACTAGCCTACAACTAAAAATATACCCATCCCCATCATCCCAACGTCACACTCCAAGGACACCAAAGGCACTTAAGAGGAAGTCGTAGTTTGCGCGTGCGCACTGCTCTGACATAGCAACGAAAGGCAAACAAGATGGCTGCCGAAGATCGAGCATTCTACTTAGAACGTATCCTTTTTGCTATTATGCTAAGTGTTTTGTCGTTTAAGGATGTTTCCTATTGAAAATATGAAGACATTTACTTTAATACTCACGAATTGGTGATTTTTGATATATATATGTTATGCATCTTACATTCATCAAACCTTTATTTCCATTGGCATCAGTGACAAGCCAAAGTTATTACTACACTTGTAGTTTATTCAAAGAAAAGCTAAATTAGCAGCTATTCTTACTCCAGTTCTTCAGTTGTAACTGCTAAATATTATTTTCAGTGTGACTTGCATAACATTTACAGTTTTATTCCTGAAAAATTTGCAAAGCGACTCGATTTCTAAACTGACACATTTAATTTTCATGCTGCTTTAAATGCATGTCCTTTTTTGCTTTTGTTTTTATTTTTGTTTAGTTATGTGTAAGATTGTTGGGTATCCTTAACAGTATCCTCAGATCAGGAAATAGTATATGAGTCTGATGAAGATTACCAATATGAAGAGGTGCCTATCGATGAAGATTTTGTTGGTAAGCTCACAATAAATGTCCTATTATTTTAAAAATCAATTTTTCAATATTTTTCTGCAGCCATTGATTTCACTGTTAGATAGCAAAACATTTAATTCTTATGTTATCTATGAAACACTGCCGTCATATATCACAACATCATGCAGGATGATTACCTCCCTCATCACCCCTGCCTCCCCCCCCCCACATACACACACATGGACAAACTGTAAACACTAAATGTTACATTTTGCTTCCAACCAGAACATCAGGTACATGTACATGTTTCTTTGCCACTCTTCATTGAACTATTATTCAGTTTTGTTAAAGAATTCGAAGTAGATGGAAAGTCAAAATAGATGGAATTGCCTGGCTTCTGCAATTTAGGATGGTTTCCATTAAATGTCTTAAATTATATGTACAAACGTACGGGTATATGCAATCATTGTGTCTCCATTTATCATCCATTTTCTTTTTTCTTTCAGAGTTAGATGATGATCTTGATGCTGCTGTTAGGACCATACGAGAATCACAAGAGGATACCCAGGCAACGGTAATTATAGCTATTTGTTTGGTTTTTCATTTTTGTTTTACATGATCCAGTTGAGCTTATGCTGTAGAGGAGAAGCAATTTGTGCAGTAATATGCTGAGTGTTTTGGCCAGGCACTTGATGAACATGTGATTGTTCTGTATAATGAGCTGCAGGCTTGTGTTCCATGTGGTGGAAGCGAATGTTATTTTGATACTTAAAATTTGCCCTTTTACTTGGAAAAAATAGACTATTTATAAGGAAGATGCCAAAAAGCTTATTTTCAAGTATTTAGCAAAAATTATTTATTTTATATTTTCACAAAATTAGAGAAATAATTGTATATTCTCTACTTTATTTTTAAAAAATTATTTTGATTTCCAGGAAAAGAAGAGTGCGCCTCCCCGAGCCTCGGTGTCCACCAAGCCGGAGGTGGTCGATGACTTTGTCAGGAACTTCCTGGTGAAAATGAATTTGTACAAAACACTGGACTACTTTCAGACAGAATGGTAAATATACTCTGTTCAGACAATTTTTCATTTTAAACAGATTCTCCATGCTTACTAGTATAATTAAAACTATTTACTACACAGTTATCAAATGTTAGTCTTAGCTTTTCATCCTGAAAAAAATTAGACTAAGTCTACTATACTTTGGCTGAGGATATTGAGCTTGGTTTAAATAATCAGAAATAGCTAAACTAGACTGACAGCTACTTGGGAAGAAAAGGAAAAAATATAATTATAGTTAGACAAGTGTAATGAAACAAAACCTAGGATATTTCCATGTAAGGCCTGTGCCTCGTTTATTACAATAAAATTGCTCTTGTTAACTTTTTATATTTAAAGTGCAAGGTAATTTTTTTTATTTCTCCCTTCCCCCCCACGAAAAATAAATAAATAAATAAATAAATAAATAAATAAATAAATAAAAATAGAATAAATAAATAAAATAAAAATCTTGAGTCTGTCAGTGCTTAAAATTACCACCACCACCACCAGAGCCCTAGTATACAATAATTTTATGAAGTGTCACCCTCTTTCTGTTAGGTATGATCTCTCTTAGTATATTATTACATGAAGTTATACCCTCTCTCTGTCAGGTATGAGCTCCAGCAGAAAGGAGAGCTGAATGAGGAGGACATTGGGGTGGTGCCGGACATCTACACCAAGAACCAGCAGCTGGACAGTGAAGTAAAACACCTGAGGAAAGAAGTGGACAAATACAAGGAGGCTGCCCTGTAAGTGACTGAACTAGGGCTCTATTCCAGTGTGACCATTCTCCTACTCCACTCCACTCCCCTCTAGTTTGGGTAGAAACGTTTTGCTTCCAAGCCTGTGGAGTAAACATCTAGGTTTATGGGAATATGGCTGTGTCTCTGTGCTCTTCCTTTGTCACTGCAATATCTCTCCCAATGAAAATAAATTGATTCCCTTGGTATTTATTTGGGAGAAATGAGATTTGATTTCTTTTTAAGGACTTAGGATAGCTTGGTACATGTACATGAATACTTTGTATACAGTGAACTTGATTGAAGACAAAGAAATGACTTCAAATTGTTATCAGTAATTAGCAACATGTAAACATTTTGATCACTTGATTACACCTCAGCCTAGCTCTCATTAGCCCACATAGAATCACGCCAATCCTTGCATTTTGGCCAGTTTAATAAACCACAATAACATGAAGATTTATGTAGTTTAGGGGAATTAGTACATAAAGATCTATTTTCTTATCTGCTCAGATAATGCAGATATAAAGTTAATAAACCTTGTCATGTTATGAGATAATGCTTTCACATCAAAAATACATCAAGATGAATTTGATGATGACACAACAGCAGTGGTTTTGTGTTGAAAATTGTTTTCGAATTTAAGCAGATCTCCTCTCACTTGAACATATACATCTATCAACATCGTGTCAAAGCCTGTTTAAGTTCTACAATATTATAAGTTCTACAATTTTGTGCCAAGGTTTCTTTTTCAATGTTTTTTTTTCTGATTTTATCAGTAAAGAGGTGAAATAATGACTTTGTTTGATGGAACTTCTTAATTAGAGCTCATATCTCATGAACAAAAAATTTCAAAGGCAAATGCTGGTAACAAATTGTAGATCTCATCTTTGTCATCAACCACACCAATTTTCATGATGATATTTGAATCACATGTAGTTACAGAGTTACACCGCAAACTGATCACTATCTTAAGTCAATTTACAAAGCAGTTAAATTAACAATAAACAGGGGCAGAGATTAAAAACAGAAGCTTGTGGGGTGGTGAATTAAACAACGAAAAAGGGAAAATTTGCTCAAAGTGTTTAATTTTATAGTATTTATATCTAGTCTAGGTATTTTACATGACAGAAATAGGAGAAAAGCTATTTTGACCAATTTTGCCCATATTAACAGCATACAAGTGTACATGTACCTACATGCATCTCCCATTAAGATGACTATGCAGCTCCTATTTACTGTCACAATGTGTTATATAATCCCTGTCATTACATGACTATTTTGTCATTACAGGAAAGCCAAAGACACTTATGTCAAGTTGCGAAAAGAACGAGATTATCATCGCATGCACCACAAACGGGTCGTGCAAGAGAAGAACAAGCTTATTACAGATATCAAAAGGTAATTATGGCATTTTATGTGGGAGAAATTGAAAACTGTTACTACATGTAACAGCCTTAGTTCTGGTAGACTCCTACTTATTATGTGTCTACACAAACTAATTATATCTTAATAATGTTTTCTGTAAAGAACAGTTTATCTTTCATTCAATTCTGAAATGAGATGTTTTTGAAATTAATAAATGTGTTAATACAAGCAAGTATTCCAGATTAATGAGTTTTCAAAAAATTAGATACTACATGACGTGTACTTCAGATGTACATAGTACAATGTCATGTTTAAAAAGTGCAGGTTCTTCAATGTATTTATAATATTCAAGCAGAAAGCAAATATACAATGTCATGTGTACTAGTACTATTTATACAAAATGTAAATAACCCAGTAGATGTACTGGTATGACTGGATATTATATAATCTCTTACCTTCAGACTGAAGAAGCATTACACTTCTTATGAGCCGACTCTGAGACAACTAAAGCAGAAATATGAGGTGGCCATGAAGGAAAAAATGTTGACAAAGTTAGAGCGCGACCGTGCTATGGGTCAGGTGACAGGCCTACAGAGCACGCTCAGAAACATGGAGGCTTATCGCGGGACCTCTGCTGAAAAAACGTCAGGTAGGGTATACGTATTTGAGTATCACTGTATAGTAATCTTTTAAGTAATTGTTCTAGATTTATATGCATTCATTCATTATTTTGTTTATTATTCATTTTTCTTCAAATGGCTAAATTTAGGGAAAAAAGCAACTTTTAATTATTTTTATTGATTATTTTACAGTGATATGCATGTCTCCATTGGTCTAAATACATGCAAACATGTAGCATTATTGAAAAAAAAAGAGATCAAAAGAAAGCAAAATCATGATAGGTCTCAGAATAATTTGCATTCAGCCTAGAATCTTCTCATCTTCCAGAGTTGAGTGCACGTTCCACCAGGCTGTGTGAGAAGGGGACAGTGCTGTACGTAGACAAGGAGGGCAGAGGACCCACACAGAGAGCAGTAGCAGAGGAGAGGAGAAGATCTAAAACCATGGAAGAGTCCCTGCCACCAACCAGCTCACATCCTAATGTAATACACATGGTTTTACTTATTCCTTTTGGTTATAAAGAGTATTTGGTGAAATTACTGGCAAATTAATTTGTCCCTCGTCATCCAATATAATTTCATTTTTTTCTCCACAAATTATTTGCATTTATTTACAACAACGTACAGTGCAACTGAACATAGGCTAAAATGTACTGGTGGCCACTTTAAAGACTGTCAAAGTGTCTCTGTCTGGTTTAAAAGCCTTTTAGTCTCCTGCGCTTTTATGTTCTGTTTGTTGGCATTTACACAATATGCTTATTTTTTTTTCATGATATTTGCATTTTTGTTTTATGCATAACATCTGTAATATTAGTGTAATGTTTTATAATGTAAAGAACTGGCAAATGCAACTTTGTACCATTTATACCTCACTACATTAAATTCATTATTTATATTTTTATTCCTATGTCATTGTTAATTTTATCACACCTGTTTTGCATCATTCCAGGATACCCCCTTCCCCCCCGACACTGGGGTCAACCCCTACCTGACCCAGGTCAAGGCACCCTCTGGACACTTGACCAGGACGGGAGGGTTCCGGCTGTCCACCACATTCCAGGCCCATTCTAACGCAGTCAGCAGGTAAGTCGTCAGGTAAGGTCTATGCAGATTAAGTCTGATGTAGAAGATAAATTGGTTGTCATTTTTTTTGTCAGAGTTTCAGGGGTTAAAGTCGAAGAAACAGCCTTAATTGTGAATAGCCTCAATCTTTTTTTAACCATATTCACAAGGGTTAGGAAAACAAGGTGCCATCTTAATTTTTTTTCTTTCACTAGTAGCTATAATTACAAAAAATTAACTCATAACTTCAAGAATCAGGGGGAATAAGATGAACCCACCTCCACCCCCCCCCCCTCCCAAACACACACACACACATATACACTCACACCAACATTTAAAATTAAGTTCCCACTCGCTTGAACTAATCAAATTGATTTCAGTAGCACTTGTAACATGTATTATAATTATGATAGTTATTCTAGACAATAACCTCAGATTAATTCCACCCTCAGCGTTGCTGTCCACCCTCGCAAGCAGATCCTGGCGACCACCAGTGATGACCACACCTGGAAGCTGTGGGCTATTCCCAGTGGGGACATCATTATGACAGGAGAGGGCCACACAGACTGGGTGTCCGACTGTGACTTCCACCCCTCGTAAGTGGTGCTGCAGTAATTGCCAGTTGATTTCAGACTTTCTCAGCAAAAAAGTCACCTTCAGCCACACCTTTTGTTCAGTGGCGTTTTTGCAGAAAATAGCACCACACAGAGTAGGTGTCTGACTGTGACTTCATAGCAAAAAAAAAAAAAAAAAAAAAATCCCTCCAGCCATGCCTGTTGAGCGGTGGCTTTTTTTGTGGAAAAAAGAACCAATTGGCAAGTAGTCAATTTTTTAGGACTTTTCTGTTTAGAAAAATTTGATGCTTAAGTGTTATTGAAAATCTCTCATTGGTGTCCCTTTAAGTGCATAGATACTCCTGTTGTATGTCCCTATTTACATTGCTTAGAACCATACAACAGCATCTTACAGTTTTTTATGTCTTTTGATAATAAACAATATTTTGTTTGTCTTTTCCAGGGGTGCCAAGCTGGCTACAGCCAGTGGAGACACCACAGTGAAGATCTGGGACTTTGCCAAGGCAGAATGTGTGCACACCTTTATGGACCATACCCACGCAGGTACGGCAGTTCATATGTACAGCTGTTTGTTGTGATATACTAATTAGCTGTCATTTCAATACTGCCATTGTGTCTTTATAGTACAATGGTAAAAGGGCCATTTAAGTCACTCTTGCCTTTTTTTTTTTTTTTTTTTTGACGAGACCAAATTTTATTCTTAAAATTAAGACCTAGTTTTGACTTTAGTTTGTTTTATGAATTTTTTGGTGTGATATATGCAGTGTATTATGTAGTACCTTCTATCTATGTTCTTTCCCAGTGTGGGGCTGCTCTTGGCATTCCTGTGGGGATTTCCTGGCTACATGCTCTATGGATAACACTTCTAAAGTCTGGGATCTCAACAGGTAACACCACATATACACACACATATGAGAACATGCACAAATATTCATACTTGCACACATGCATTTGCATGCACACACACTCATACTGTGCAAAGCATGTATACATTTGCATCTATACGTGTGTATCTAGTACAGTGCAGTATGTGTATTATGTGTTACTTAAACATACAAATAATTTATTTTGTCAGTAAAATAGCAAACAAAATGGATTGATGTGTCAGTTTAATTAGTTTGACTGTTATTGCTGTAGATATTCAAACAGATTTTTACTCAAATGTTTGATCTGAGCAAGGAAAAGTAACTAAAATTAATTCCTACTGTGTATCTGTGTATCGTTATGTGTTCATTGTCCCCATCTGCTAGAGCCAGGTAAACAGTAAAGTCCTAACTTAATGTGAAGTACACTGCTTAAAATTTATATTATATGCACAGGCATATTACTATTACATTACTATTCCTTGCTCAGATCATATTGTCAGTACATGTAGCTCATACTATAAAAAATATTTAATCTTTTTATAATAAATCTTTGTCTCCAGTTTGCGTTGCCGGTTTACTCTGCGTGGCCATGCTGACTCTGTGAACAGTATCGAGTTCCTGCCATTCTCCAACACTCTGGCCACGTGTTCCGCTGACAAGACTCTGTCACTGTGGGACGCCAGGACGGTAAGTCTGGCCAACGCTAGATACACGTGTTCAGGTCTTTTGGTCATGTTGACATGAGAAATAATGTGCATGTGTGTGTTGCTGGTTTGGCAGATTTCCTTCCGGATTCAGTTTGTCAAAATTGAATGTTTAAGTAAAGTTACAATGCGCATATCAGTTTCGATAACTTCCCATCCTTGGTATGACAGTTGAAATGTTACACTCATTAACTGCAATATTGTGATGAATTGTTTAGCCAAATTGGTTTCACTGTTCATTAATTAAATAATTCATGAAATTTTTGAAGAGGTGTTTATTTTTAATTAAAAATATTCATCTTAGATTTTTTTTTTTTTTTTTTTTTTGTAGTAGTATGAAAATGTATTTATCCTATTTTAAAGATTATGGATGAATAATCAAAAGCTGTAAAGAAAGAAAAAAAACTGTTCACATGTGGTTGTATAGATGCCACATCTAATGTTTTCCTGTCATTTCAGGGATTGTGTGCCCAGACCTTCTATGGTCACATGCACTCCATCAACCACTGTGTCTTCAATCTCAAGGTGAGTGGCTTTCTATTGAAATTAAAAGTATTACTTAATTCTCAACAATTTTATAATCCAACCTGAAGTCCTTGTTGTACATATACATGTATCTTTATATACTTTTGCTATTTGCTTAATTATATGTGAATTTGCTACTATGTTTGATTCTTTTGCAGGGTGACACTATTGCTTCATGTGACTCGTATGGCATTATTAAGTTGTGGGATGTGCGCACTGTGGCACCCATGACTACAATAGACGTGGGACCCTACCCAGCTAATAGGGTGGCCTTTGATCCTTCAGGTAAGATCACAATACCAAATATTTATGAAAAAAGGGTCATTTATATTTGTAATTTTTGGCTGATAACTGCATATTATTCCCTAAATTACGTTTTCTTTTGCTATATATATTTTATATTTCATCATCAAAAAAGGTCTTGCATTTTTCTTCCAATTCAGCAACTACAGTACATATACTAAGTCTAGTATATATATACCTGTACTTACTGTATTTTGTATTCATTTTTTAATGGAAATTAAAAAAAAATTATTTAAGATGCGCCTGTGTCACCCCCCCCCCCTTTGAGCCACACCTAGTACCCACCAGCGGCGATAAACTGTGACAAGCATTACATCGAGTTTGAGATGCATTTGTTAAGAAATAATTATTCCATTATTATTCTTTATTCATTATTTCACCAGGAATGGTCCTAGCAATTGGCAGCAATGATGCCACCATAAAGATGTATGAAGTGGCCACTGGACAGGTGATTATATTATATTATATTATATTATATTATATTATAAAAATAGTGCCTGCTTCTGATGTTTTTTAAAACTCCCAGGGCATAAATACATTCACCAGTTATAATCCCCAGACTTGTAAAAATAGGACGAAAAATAATAAATAAGTAAGATAAAACCAAGCAATTTTCATGTCCCTGTGCCTTGTATATTATTGTTATATTGTTCATTATCCTGGTCAGCTGTTTTATATATTTATTTATATATGATATCTTGTTCTGCCATCTCTTCGCAGATCACGCCACTGGTGGGCCACGAAGATGGTGTGCAGGGTCTGGTATTTGACAAGAAAGGAGACTATCTGGTGTCTGGAGGAAGTGACCTCACCGTCCGAATATGGTCCTAGTGATATTGACCAATTAACAAAAAGGGCAAAGACAATTCAAGTCACTTAAGAAAAAAAAGTATCTTCTATTTGAACATTTATTTTATGAACTTTTGGGACTTGATAAGTAGTTTGATTTGCAAAAAGAAAACTGATTGGGCTTGCAAAAAGATATTTAATATGTGGTAAAAAAATTGTCCCTGTGGTCACAGGAGATAAACAATAATTCAGAAGGGTGAGAACATCATTGCTATTAAGAGGAAGAAATGGAAAAAGAAAGATGGCAAAGGAAAGGATAGGGTTAAGTGTGCACCAACATTTAGCTTTGGTCCATCCTTGTATATATATATATATATATATATATATATATATATATATATATATATATATATATATATATATATTGTATGTTGTCGTACAAAAATACTTTATAAATTTAATGTTTTCTGAATTAATAAAACTGATTTGAAAATAATCTGCCAGTTACCATATATATACATTTATTTATTTTATTTTTTTTTTTTTGGGTAATTTACAGCACAAGACTGAAGGGAGTTCAGACTAACAAAACGTATCAAATTCTTTTAATACCATTTTTTTTTCTATGTGTATATCAGATGTGTTTCAAGTGTTCATTATTTTCAGCATGTTTACATTTAATTTGAACATAATGAATTATATTACATACAAACGTGCTGGCAAACCTGAACGTCAGATCTTGCATACAGAACCCATTTCAATCTTAAAAGGTAAATGTACAACCAACAGTAAAGTACATAAAACAATAGACCTTCTTCGGAAGATTTCAAAAAGTAGACCTACCGCATGGAAAAGTGTCTTCCAGAATGTTTTAATTTTCTTTAAAAGGCAACATCTCTTTCTCGTAGTACTGGTACTTAATACAAAAGCATCAACAAAAAGACAATGAGTTGGATTTTCAAAGAGGAGCCACCGCTCGTTTCTGTTGGACTGGTGGGAGGTACTCTGTTACATAAGTTTCCCTCGCACGTGCATATTTTCCCGCCATTTTCTATTTGCAGACGATCCAGGCCCCCGACTGTGGATAGGAATAAGGAGAGTCCCTAAAACACCAAATAAATCTATAATAATCTAAACTTATTTACTCGGAGCGTGCAAAATGTTTACAAATTAAAAAGTTTGATTGATAAATAAATTGAAAACGATATTAAAAGAGAGAAAGATAATTATGGCTCTACAACCTAACGCACGTTATCCCTTAGCCATTACTCCTTTTAAGTCATTTTAAGTTTAGTCCTGTAAGTAAAGTTACAATGCGCATATCAGTTTCGATAACTTCCCATCCTTGGTATGACAGTTGAAATGTTACACTCATTAATCGCAATTGCGATTTAACTGCAAGACGGAGATCACCTATACTAACCTTTATGGCGGAGTTGTTTAGAAAAAGGTGGTCACATCCGTTGTTGGTAGGGTCAAGACCGTACGGACAGTCGCGATAAAACATCTTCATACTGGCAGACGATCCCTGGAATGGAGAGATATTTGGTGGGGTGGAGGGTTCAATTTTAGTTTGCGCCTCCTGCATCCTGTTGGAGATGGAATGGGTGCAGAACCCCATTTTGTTTTGGAAAAGGCCGAAGGCAGTGGCGTCTTCCGACAAGAATAGGTTTTTATTCTCTTCAGCTCGTTTCCAGCAATTTGAGTCCCACTCTAATTACCCAGTAGAGGAAATATTCCATTCACAACTCCAATAACATCAAAGCATATTTTACCAAGTGGCTTACACTATTAAACCAGTCTTTCTTTACAGAAGGAGTTATAATAAACGCGCAGCTGGGCGGTTACTTTACAGCAAACCCTGAAGTTCGGAAAGGTGAAACTGAAGAGGTCTATTTCGCTGCAGGTTGTACATGCACCACATCAGTACCGATAACCTTGGACGAAAAGTTGGTTTTAATTTCTAGAAAAAGTCTGCTTCAACTTAAAAAATTTGAATAAAAAAAAGAAAAGAAAACTTTTGGTCTAAAACATAAAGTAAGTTCTTCTTCTTGTGAAATTGGGGCCATATACTACATACTACTCAATACTTACTTCGGGTTAAAATTGGGTCTAAATTCTTGGGACGACATTGGTATAAGAAGTTCTATTATGAACCCAGTAAGTCTCTGGTTTTAGGTTATTTCTAATTCACAAACAGGTGGTAAGATGACACCAGAACTTTTCATTTTCACCCCCACCCGTCGTTGTTTGACAAAGTCGCATACGGACAAAAAACGTTAACGAGAGAGAGAGAGAGAGAGAGAGAGTTGTAATTCTTCACAAAACGTGTCATTAAATGAATAATTTAATGCTTTAATTAATTAATAATCATATGATAGTATACGCACGAGGTATTCAAACTGGAGCTTGTAGTCCAATGTAATACAATGCTTGTGATCATGACAGACGTGCGTCGCTATTCCGGCCTTTCCAACCTTACAGTCCTCCACACTGGTGTTTGTGATGGACGCTAGGCGGATATTAAGACTACTGTCAGTCTGGTCACTAGCGGTGGTCAGCTTAGTCCAGTGACAACGGTAGCACATCACAGAGGCGTCGGTCGCAGCATTTGCTGAAAATAAATTCAAGGATTGATGGATTGAGAATTTTTCTCTGAAATGGATAAACACATTTTAAAATGAAAGAATCGAGAAATTGTATGTCATAATATATAAAGAAAAACGCCAACAGCAAGTAGAAATGATCGCGAAATCGTGAACTATTTCCTCGTTGTTTTCCTCTTTTCGCAGAAATTGGTTTCAGTTAATTACTCCGACCCGGAACAGTTTTAATTCAACATCAGTGAACCCCAAATAAATAAAAAAGAATGCAGTACTTAAGGACCTGGACTGCACGTGGGATAAGGATACTTTGTGGGGGCTGATTTGGTTGGCGCTTTCGACATTTTTCTTGCCAAATGTTTTTCTTCCAAATATCCGACTATGTGACTCTGTATTTTCCTTCGCGTATGGTAGATCGCGAACCTTTCTGCATTTTTGCAATTTCCGCAATTCTAATGTAAAAAAAAAAAAAAAAAAAAATAATATATATATATATATATATATATATATATATATATATATATATATATATATATATATATATATATATTTACTTAATTGTTTAATTGTTTAATGCGATCCGACAAGTGTGGCTCATGTACTAGCATATATATATATATATATACTAGTACATGAGCCACACTTGTCGGATCGCATTAAACAATTAACGTTATTTTGAAGCAAAAATTCGCCCCCTATGCCTTTTAGGTACCTGTATGCATGCACGCATGTCGGCTAAGGTGTCTAGAGAGTTCCAATATCGACCAAAGAGAGACCGTGCCTCTGAAATTCGGTGTTTTAAACTGTAAAAAACGTACTCATTTCGTTCTTGATAAAAGGTGAGCTTCTCACTAAAAGCTCATTTTTCTCATGTTACAAATTACAGTGCAGCTGCAGCACGCGGTAAAAATACCATTCTGTTCCGGAAAGTAAAAATAGGTTTTTGACCTGACGGAATGACTGAGTATGAATATTTTCTGTCTCCCAAAAGGAGTAATTTGCTATATCGGGTTGTTTTGTTAGCTGTATTTTGAACTGTGGTCTGCGCGCGTGCGGAACTGATAGAAAATACTGTTACACTTCGAGTTGGGCAGACTTATTATTTTAGTGCACCCCCCTCACTGGGATTAGCTCTCCGCAAGGAACAAATGTAATAGTTCTGATGTCTGGCGTGAAAGGAATGCTAGACCCAGGAATGGTAGGCCACTGTCCCATATGATAAGTGCAGGTCAGTGTTAGCCGCAGGTACAGGGATTAGTTTTTAGGAAGAATATCACCTGTAGAAAGCAATGGGAAACAGAGTGCGGTGTCTAACGGACTACCATTCCTGTCCCACTGGCCCACCGTCATTAAAGAAAAGACCTGTTCTTCAGCTTCAACAGCATGTATCTAAATAGTGCAAAATTGCCAAAATTTTACCATATGTCCTTCAGTCAATGCCGACTATCCAATATGGTTACAACAGCTGTTTTTTTTTCTCAGTTATATTTTTTGTCTGATGATGTTATTAACATACATGTCTCTACCCAAATCCATGCACACGTACATGTACACCGCAATTTTGATTTTCACAAGACATCCAAGGATATTTCTTTCGTTAATTCTATTCATTTTTTTGTACAGCGAGAATGGCTGTATAGGACTGATGTCATCACTCGGCTGTCTTCTGGTAGACAGCACAGGGGGTACATGTACATATAAATTTACGGTGGATCGAACGTGCCGAACATTTTGAGGCGGATCGGGGTTCAACACCCTGAATCTCAGGGCTACCTGGTTATAACCTCCCTATCGTCATTATTTCTTTGAATTTCACGGAGAGCTTACAACGTTTCCATGCGCTGTGCTTCCGTTTCTTGTGAATAAACTTTGTTCTAAAAAATTCATAAGTATACTTAAACGAAAAAGTCTTGACAGGGAGTTTTCCGATCCCGCTGTAATTTAGGCTGGGGGAGATAGAGAAGTGACTGGAGGGGGGAGGGGGCGGGAGTGGGGTGGGGGGAGGGCGTCCTTTTAACGCCTTGCATGCCAGGTAAAGCGAGGAGCTTTGAATACACCCCTGACTCCAGTGAACGTTTCGACATCGCAGACGACCTCCAGCTCCAACATTTGTGGCCTCTGCGTCAGTCTCCTCTCAGTGATGGGCTGCTAGCTTTTATCATCTATATTGTGTATCATAATTTATCTAACCTTGAACTCCAGAAATTTAACCCTTTAACTTTGGATTTATATCTGTCGAAAAGTACAGTACTCAAGATGTATTCACACTGAGCAATTCGAGACCGGCAATTAGTCTTACTTGCGTCATAACTCACGTCATAAGCATTTGCTTTTGCTCATTAATCATAAAAAAATAAGGAAGATTATCACAATTAATTAGTAAATGTCTCAGCTGCAAAGGTACTTTTTTTGTATTCTGTTAGTGAAAGAAGCCAGGCTGATCTCGGTCTACAGAAGAACTTGTCTGAACAGTTATCCCAGGTGGACTTTGCAGTACTGGTTACTACTTGCACTGAACAACTGTTACTAAAACTGACCATGTATTTATGCAATACTATTTTTACAATACGAGATACTTCATTCAGTCATGCAAATGACATCTAAACTGCCTCAACATTGCACACCTGTTATATGCAGTATAACGAGCACTTACCTGGCAGTGTGAAACTTAGAAAAACCAACAACAACAACAGCGGCGATGCGATATTCGCGTCCCTTTTAGACCAAGCGAGATATCCCTGGAAGAGCATGGCAAAATCCTACAGATATTACTGGTACAGTATCTGATAAATGACGCCTTTTCGGTGATCTCGTTACAGAGACTGAAAGTGTCGTTAACGACACAATATGATATTACGCACAAAATTAAGCACGTGTCGGGATATATTCTCCAGCGTTGGGACTGGTGCCTTAAAAGTTCCTCCCTTTCAGTGAGAGTTTTGAACTGTATCTCTTCGGAATTCTCTAAACATGAACCCTGATTGTCGGTGGGATTGTAGGATGGTAGGAATCTATCCAGTCTATCTTGCTGCAGGTGGCCAGGTTCTAGTAAAGACCACTATTACCGGAGGATGGTGAATATTGCACTGAGTTTGTTTTTATAAATCCGGTTCTTTCACGCCGTCCTTTGTTAAAACAACTTTGCCGTAATATGTGCTTATTTTATTCTACGCACTCAGTATACTACAAGGTATACGACGTAATGACTTTCAGTCGTAAAAACCGTTTCTAATATGCCCTGCCGGGTGTTAAAGAACGCGCACACAATGCAATCCCTGTGAGCGGTGGGTGAAAACGCACTGTACCACACCTGCTCTGTCATTGAAGACGTCCTGCTTGTAAGATGACAAATTTATAACTTTGTTTGACACATAATCGTTAAGTGTTAACATACCAAAGTTAACATAACCCTCGTGTAGGTGAATTTATACTGTGTGGCGTTTTTAAGAGGAACTAGAATAATTCTAACTTGAAAAGCGTGTAAATGCGCCCACTTTAAGAGACTTCGTACTAATACTCTGCGTCATTTCGCAGGGGAGTTTACGCACCGTCTGTTCATATTTTCTTTTTAAATGTCAAGCAACTGCCTCGGGACGTGATGTTTTTGTCACTCGGTTTAAAGCATCAACGTCCAGCATTGAAAAACTACGTGTATGCCATGCTAAAATACGTTTTTTGAACATGTTGATGTCACCCCAATCATTATGGAGTTTCTCTCAAACTTTTCTAATACATGTAATGCATATAAAGCTGTTTTTTTGTTTACGATCACCAAAGAGACAGAGTGAAGGGAAGCTCTCACTGTGCTAGGTCACCTATATGAGCTGGAAATCCAGGGTGACCAGGCAACAAAAGAAGAGTCAAGGTCATGAAAAGTGATTCTGTCGACAGCCGTTTCTGATTGTAAGTTCAGTATTCCTATACTGCTAAAGTTCCATTCGTACGATAACAAATCGCTTGCCACTTTTAAGGTGATTGAGGCGTTTCTGATTGTAAGTTAAGTATTCCTCTTCTGTTAGAGGTCCACTCGTACGATAAAAACGCGCTTGCCACTTTTAAGGTAATTGAGGTGAAACAAAAGTAGACAAAAATCACACCACTACTCCCAACAATACAACTGTTTATAGTACTCCTTGCAGCACTTAATTCATGCGTTAGCTCTCCTAACAGTTTCTGATATGTAGGCCTCAAAAACTGGAAAATGGCGACCAGTTTCCAAATCCAAATGTGGGGGCTCTCAAAATTTTGATTTACATCTTATCTCCTCAATTCCCAGACTCCTGTAAAGCCAACCGGTTTTCTAGCGTTCGACAGAGATGTGAAGTACGGCATGGTTCACCTGGCTGTTTGCCAGATTCCAGAATAATTGTGATCACTGTTTTTTGGTGGTCAAATGAAATTCATTATATTTTTATGTATTGCGTACAATGTTTTATTGTGGAATTTTGGATCTCATATGAAGAGTTGATATCCCCCAAAAGTAATAGCCCGGGTATAAAGTTGTCAACCCGCTCTGTAAGAAATAGACCTAAGATTTACGGCACAGGAATCTCAACAAACTTGTGCTTTACTGTGAACTATCTGGTGAGAGGAGAAATATTGCTCGTCCTAATAGTCACAAGGGAAAACTATAAAAGCATACGTGCCCCATAACTTGCGGTGTCAACAAAAACCCATTTCTTGATTACAAAAAATACCATTTGGGATTTACTTCATTGATTATTTAGTTAAATTCACATCAATATGTACCCCTTGATTTCATTAAAACGGTTATTAACGGACGGCGTTGTACTATTTCTTTATTTTAGGACAAAATAATGCTACGCAGCTGATCATATGTTAATTGCATTCTATTATCACATTGCACGATGATTCAAATCCCAATTTGCAACAATGGATTAATTTTTCTTTATTATTTTTCTGAAATCAAACACGTATTTTCACTCAAATACAAAGTACAAAATTTGGTCACTCAGCTACATGTATGTAGAAAGTCAAATTATTTTCATATTCAGATAAAAGCACTTTCTCTGATACATGTTCACTCCCGTTCGTGTCCACTTAAGTTCAGATTTAATTATCAAACAAATTCTCGTCCATTATACACTGGTTTTCAATAATTTTGCTTTCAGTGCCTCCGACAGTTCTCTAAGGACATCTAAATGCGTTAATATGGCCGCACGGCTCGTCCGGACGGTATCAAAATAAAATCGGAAATAACCCCAAATGCCTCATCAAAAGAACACTTTGATCCAACTGGGATTCAGTGCTGGGATTCAGTGCCTGACGTCCAATGGGCGGCCCCATTCAGTAGACGTGCCTTGTATTTGTACAACAGACCACTGGTCCAGCGACATGGACTGTTAAGACGATGGCAACCTTGGACCGAAATTCGACATCTCTGTAGTCTCACAGCTTGGAACATTTTCTCAGGCCAAACGCTGTTAACGGATGCGTCACCTTGTACCCTGCACCATCCAGGGCGAGTTCCGTGCAATCAGTACTCCAAGTCTTAGTGGCGCCACCTATGTCTCTGTCCAAGGGACAGTGAGACGGAGACAGTTTAAGGTCTGTAGAGAGAATGGAACCGACGTGCCGTGCAATGGCTTGACTGGCTGAGAGGCCCGTGGAACGGATTCCGCCAACAGTTATCCACTGTCTGAAATGTTTACTGTTACATAACTTACAACATGCATTTACTAAGTGTTAAGTTTACCCTTCACAACTTATGATTTTAGAACAACTGATGACGCAGTGTAGGTCCCTACTAGTATAGCTTCTCGTTTTGCCATCGCGTCACAAAGCGGTGATCGTTGTTAACGTAGGGGAAAGAAATGAGCAGGATTGACCTACAAATAAGTGCGTTCAAACAAGAGTAAAGTCAGTTTTTAAACTTAGCTGCAGTAGACAATGCATGCGATTTTCTGTGAAGTCAATTAGTCTATTACTGAACTAAGGGCGCGCTGGTGTGAACGAGATTTTATCTGGTGTGTATTAGAACACAAAATCTCCTTGGTATTTTTTCCCCAATTTTTATAAAAATTACTTGCTGTTAAGGCCCTTTTGCCTAGAAATTCTAGTTACGATACTACCTGTGAACATTTCCATATATGTGATAGTCCTGGCTAGCAGTGGCGGGTCTTAGCCCTGCGTACGTTCCAATAATCTTATGGTCCCGCAGTGCAGGAAGTACTCCAATGGCATAGGACACCAGTCGGTCTATTGTGGCGCCATCTACAGTTGGATTGTCCCTTTCATCTACATCTTCTGCTGTTGGGCCCACTACCACATTACCATAAACTGCATACCGAACAAATTAAAATCCAACTCAATAACGTATATTAATAGGCCTTTATTGCAGCTGTTAATGTTCAATTTGATCTTTTTGTTAGTTTCCATTAAATAATGGAAATATATATATTAACAATGTATGTGAAACAGTAGGACTGATAATAATAATAGCCTAATGGTAATAATAATTTTAAGTTTTATATATTAAAATAACAATTTGAAGTTTGGCAAACAAACAAATATGTCGCATCTTTCCAGGTTGTAAATGAATTGATAATTATTTTTAGAATTGTCACCCAAATACATGCATATTTCAGTTTTATTTTTCCACTGTAGGCCTACCTGTGGGGAAGACGGTGACCCCCTTGGTTCTAGCAGTGGGTAGTGGGAGTATAATGTGTCTCAGTAAGGGTGCAGCCTCTCTGCCATACACTGCATACTGACCCTGGCGAGGCAAGATACTGAGGAAACAATAACAGTGAGCTGATACCACTTCCACAAAAGAGCTGGGTTTAGGGATTGTAATTATGTAAATAGTTTTTAATATACATGTACATGTAGCATATATCTTGAAGATTAAGAGAAAAGTGTTGAAATTTCTAGGAAAAAAGCTTACGTTTTTTTGTGTGCTTTTAAACAGGCCCCTTTCGCAAGAGAGTGAGAAATGGCTAATACTTTGTTGATTGATATATACCTTTGTACTTAACTCTACTACTGATAGTAGTGGAAAGCAACTTAATATATTTATCAGGTTGGTGTTTTACATGGAATGAAGCCCCCTAAATTCCAATAATGTAAACAGCTTTATACATGTATCTGTCCCTGTTGTTTCACTGACCTGTCTTCGACCTTACCTAAAGCTGCTGGTACCACCGGCCATTTCCTCCACCTTGTCTCCATACAGTCCAGCTGCATTGATGACCACTTTGGCCTCAACTTGACCATTGGAAGTGGTCAGTAGCCAGCCTCCATCAGCAAGTCTTCTACATGAGGTCACCTCACTGGACAGGTTGACCTGAGAAGAATAGAAAGGACTGTTCAGACATGGACAATTTCAGACCGATGGTTGAATTGTTCAAACATCATCTTCAGCATTTAGGCAGAATAAATCCAGTTAGTTTCAAAAGTTATTACAACATTGAAAACTAGGAAATTAACCTACAGTGTGTTATGTCAATGAATATTTTTTCTACTAAAATCCCTCCATTGGTCACTTGAAATCTTAACTATCTATCTAGAAAATAAATTCAGTACGGTATATGGAATGTCACGTATGCCACCCTTTTCTAACCTTTGCCCCATTTCTCTGAGCATTGTGGACTAGCATGACAGGGAGCAGCCATGGATCCACCAAAGCTTCATCCGGAATAATGACTGCTCCCAGGGCATTGTGGGACAGGTTTGGCTCTAGATATCTAAGTTGTGATTGGGTGATTTGTCTCACTCCTCCCAAACCCGTCAGATGAGACTTGCGGACAACTTCAGGTAGTTTCTTTAGCTGAATTGGGGAAAAATCTATTTAAATGCATTTTAAGCAATGAAAGGAATGTATTCGTTTGTAATAGACCGATATCAACAGAAAAATGTACCTGTTTTTATTTATTCCATATTTATGTGCACTGACATACTATTATATTCCCTCTGTATTTGTTGTTGCTGATGCATATAGTTTCATTTTCATTGTGAGATTCGTGTTTTTAGCACAAAAATTTAATTTTACCACCTGAAAGCTGAGAACATTTAGAACACTAGATCTCTCTACCTGTTCTGTGTCCCAAGCCACAAGAAGAGCCCCAACTTTCTTGTAAGGTACACCCAGGCTCTCGTAGAAGTGGTCAGTTGCTAATGTCCTTGCTTTGGTCAACAGTCGACCCTCAAAAGAGGCGGGGTCGGTATCAAAACCGCTATGAGCATGACCACTAAAATTGTGTACAGGATTTACTCAATAAGGACAGCCATCTCACTCATTTTTTAAAAAACTTTTACAATAAATCATCTTAAAATATCTTTTTTTGTAATGTTTATATTTAATATTTGTAAGCAGAGCTTGGCGTAGTACATATGCAACTTCATAAACAATCAGGTATCACGTTACCACTATGCTTACTGTAAGTGTCCGCATGTACATGTAATGTAATACCGGTACATTGTAGGCCTATGCAAATGATATATAGGGCCTACTGGTAGGCCTCCAGCGATCTGATTTACACCAACAACATCATACTGAGGTGTTTATGTAGGACAGTTTTAGGAAACGCCTTTTAATATATCGATTTTTCAATACACCTGTACACATTTGCAAATGCACTGGTGGACCCAAGGTTTGCTTAAGGAGGGTGGGGGTGGGGGTCACATTAAGGATTCAATCGGGAAACATAAAGCTATATATAAGAAAACTAGTAAATTATTTATATATGTAGAGAATAAGAATGAATGCAAAAAACATGGTTGTCTTGTTTCGCTTATTATATATTTGTTTATTTTATTTAATTTAAAGAAAAAATTCGCCCATAATAAGATTGCGGCCCACCTGTTCCCAGCACTTGCCCCGGCGACCAAATGTTCCTTCCTCTCCAACAGTACGCACCGATATCCTCGCCGCGTTAACTCATGGAGAAGAGAACAACCTACCACCCCTCCTCCAATAACAGCAACGTCGTACTGCATCTCAACTTAAAGGTAATAACCTATAGTTTCATGAAACAATTAGTCAAAGAACACACCTATATGCGGCTGAGTAGGCTTACAAGTAATAGATGTGTCACGATCGCGATTCAGTGCAGCGTAGGCACGGATCTTTAGTAGATGTTGCCTTGTTGGTGAACAGTAGTGTATATGTTTATCTTATCTGACGTGAAGAACGACGGCCGCTGCTGCCGTGGAATAATGCTTCAGTCTTCGTGTCTGGATCCCTAGCTCGCTTTCAAGTTTCATGCGTGGTGGGCACGGTGCGAGGTATACAGCGTCAAATATCCTCCACATCAACCACTGCATAAATATTCATCTGCTACGATCCAACATATTTTAGACCGTGGTCTGCGGCAAACGATTGTCCGTACGTGCAGCCTGCTATGCGTAGTCCAATGTAGGTCATACTGGAGCGAAGATAGTGAGAGATCTCGGTAAACTGATTATATTGTGCTGGTTGAGACAAAAAGTCTCAAATCTCAACTCAACTAACACATTAGGAATGAGAATGCCATATTGTAAAGTGCTGTACACCTATTTTCTGTTTATACTTCATTTAAATAAATAACATTTTTTTCGTAGGAAAAAGAAAAATTAATAATATAGACAATAGTTATTATTATAAGTAGAAGTAAATATGAATAATAAAAATATGATATGTGGGGTGATGTGTGATTATCGCGGGTGCAATACAATTTCAACTGCGTTTATTTTAGTTAGGCCTGTCTGTATTGTCATGCATTTAGTTATAGGCCTCATGCGATTATTTGTTATTTGTAAAAGTTACTTAAAAAGTCCATTGAATTTTCCTATTTAAACAGTTAATTGTTTATTCATTTTTATCTTTTTTTTATCTAGAGGTGTTGATTAACCTATCCACGAAAAAAACAGTTTCACTTTATAGTTTCTCTTAGAGCAAGATTTTCATTTGTACATTTAAAACATGTTCAAAATAAAGAGGATATTAAAAAATTATTATATGTAAGTCAATTATTTTTTTAAAGTAAAGTACATACCTTCGTGTTATTTGCATACGTTGGATATGGAAAACAAAGCCACGACTTGAAAATCAATTGTACGATTTTTGCTTTAGTAACTTGCTGCAGGCTTCAAACCACTTCCCCCAGAGTTCATTAGCTTTATCCACTACGCCTACGACCTGCTTGCAGAAGTAGATAGAAGCTAAGCTTTTTCACATCATTTAATCATATTGATTTCTTTTTTTTCTTCAATTGTAAACAATTGTCAAATAGAGGACAATAATATTTACAGAGACACGTCTGTATGTTCTACATGTATCTAAATCAGTACATGGTGATGTCATCTGAAAACTGAAAGTCATATTTGTTCATGATTTACCATTCACGTCGTTATGATGGGCATTAGAAAGGGTGAATCTGAGGCTCCGTACGTACCAGATTAACAACCTTCCGTTAGATTCCTACAGGTTAGGGTTAGCGTGACGTAAGTGGGTCAAAATATAGGACGGCGCTTAACTGTACAAACCAATGGGAACGGACCCTAGCTTTTCCAAAGCCAAGGAATTCACTCCAATATATAACACCGGTATACACACAAGTCACGTGTATTTATTCTTCTCGGTCATCTGTTATGTGCCAATACCATAATCAGTAAGTAGGCCACAAAAAGTACACCGTCCTGAGTTTTGAAATAAGAAACGACGCATTTTGTAATTGCTTCACTTGGCGTGGCCTACATGTAGGCCTACAAGTATACAGACCAAGTTTTTAAACATTTTACTGGTATAGTCGTCATAAATTAAAGAGCTCTAAATACGAGCTCATTGCACCAATGGCGTATTTTCGATATTCAGATACATGTACGTCAGGCAGTGTGCTGTTTGCCACTTGTAAGGGGCGCCATTGGAAGGTTTCTTCTAGCGTCAATAACCGTTTGTAACCAAATGACCCGTCCAGTTTGAAAACAAGGAAGTACAGTAAAGCAGTAATATCGATATAGAAGACTCCGGTGTTTATTTGTCAATCCATGGTCACAGCTGTAGCGTGGGAACCGGATGTTTGAAGTTCAGAAATACAATTCTAATCATTTTCGCTATATTGCGTCTCTTTAGTTGCAGACAACTGTTGGAGTGTGTCGGCTGCCGCGAGTAATTGAACCCGTAATGATCTGTAGCTTACAGGCGCGACAAGTAAGGTTTGAATGCTCAACCATGATTAATGTCATCGCCCTAACATATTTTTTTTTAGAAATTATTTAACAATTTTCCGTGAGCGACTTTTCCAAGTGTGATTTGACGTTGCTATCAGACACAAAAGCGCATGTGGTCATAATGGACAGACAGGATTGTGTGTGTGACGTATGCAAATGTTCCTCACCCTCCCAAGCGGTTAAACTGAGATGCATAATGGGATTTTCAAATTATTCGAAAAGAAGATCTTTGTTAATTAAGTATATTTATGAACTCTCTTCTCATTGTTTCAACATGTTTGATTCAACTTTTATCCGTAGTCCGCAGAGATTTTTAAGAAAAACCCTTTATCATTGTGTATTGTCGTATGGACAGGTAAGCCACAGTAGGAATGTAGCAGAATTCGATATGTCTTTGATGGTCAGATTTTTAGATTTTTATAAAAATAAATATAACCGTTGAAGCCTTTTGTATAGTAAGGTAACCCTGAAACAATGGTCACGTTAACAACTATCGTAGTAAGACTGGGGGTGGGATGGGATGGAGGAGGAGGAGGTGGGTGGGGTGACGGTTCATCGTCGGACGACAGAGGTGAGTGTTGTAAGAGGAAAACAGAGGAGATGCGTGGAGAGACAGTTTGGAGATAAGGATCAATTAAACAGTTATGCATTGTATGCGTCATTCACGTGGCCAAAATGATCGCTTTTGTGTGTGTGTGTGTGTGTGAACTGAACTTTACAGAAACTCAATCATTCCGTTTAGGTCTGGTCATTAAATTATGCGTCAGAGCGACAAGACAATCAGCGATCACGTCCCTTGAATGTGAACTTCCTTGAATAAAAACCTATTGTTCATTCTAAACGTGCTGTTATGAATTCAACGCACCTTTCTCTTACTTAAGCTTGCGGCTGTATTTCCGATGTCCTTTCGTCTTCGAAAACATGCTATGTAGTTAATATAAAAGTTTGGAACTGATGACGTCAATATATGGCATAAACAGGAAGTCCCCAGCACGTGCGGCATTGCTTTCGCCTTACAGTACTTCGCAATGTAATGTCTGGTACCGGTTGCTTAGAAAGACTTCATCATTGGTACCGTGGGTTGTATTTTATAGTAAAAGTAACAGTTTATTTTAAAGATATATTTGCCTTTTTTCGACGTATTGGCTACCATTTGAAGGTTTTTAAAAAAGATATATATATATATATATATATATATATATATATATATATATATATATATATATATATTGTCACTATATTTTCACGTAGCAAAGTGATGGATTTGTTTGCACTGGAGCTAAGTTCGGTTCGGTTATGGAAGCAACTGTGAAAGGATGTCACGTATAAAGTAGTACTAGTGCACGTTAAGCACAATGAAATAAAGCTGAATGAATTTGAAATTATCAAAGTATATGAGAACAAGGAAATAGTTCCACAAATAATAAAGAAAATACCATCTGCAGTTGTCATCCTGTATAAAATCGACGGATTAAAAGGTATAAAGCATTCCGTGATCACAGAGCAAACGCAAACCTTTGTTGCTTGATTTGAATCGATGCAATTAAGTGTACGCTAGGTTTAATTGTTGACACAAAAGACTTAATCGATTACAGATACTTATGTAGAGGATTATTATGATTAGTTCTCTCCCTAGCCTGATTCTCATGCGGGTTTTGTAAAGCAGTAGATGCGTCTTCCGTGACATAGAGCGCATTCAGGACAGATAGTCCGCCGACTAACTGATCAGCCGACTAAATATGGTCAACCCCGCTATAAAAGCGATGCTGCTAATTTCCTGATTGTCTCCGAGGTTTAATTGCTAGGCCCCTGCAGCGCCAGCGCGTGTGGGGACATGGAGACAATCAGTGAATTAGGGGCATATCTTTTTAAGATGGGTCGACCTTATTTAGTAGGCGGATCAGGTAGTCCGCTCTGTGAGACGCACTGGAAAGTTGAACCGCACTGTGGCTGATTAGAATAGTTGGTGCATGTATCATCGGTGAACAATGTTGGCGACCAAATAGTCCGATTTTTCCTATACACACCTAAAGTAAATTCCTTTTTTAAACAAGTACCTCAAGGATAAAAGATGATCTGTCTTTAACCACAAGACGGACAAAAGTTTAAGCTAGTGGAACCTCACATTTTATGACATTTTTCCAAAGTTTGGGAATTGATCAATTTTGCGCACGTATGTATTACTTTCCTTTCCTGTTTCTTTAATTTGTTATTTATTTTCCTATGCTTTTTAATGAATCATAATCTCCATTACAGTACACACATTTTGAAAGGTGTAATGATTATAAAACGTGCATCGAAATTTTTGTATCGTGCATCTTATTAGGATTATTTAATTTCAATCATCATTTTTCTTTTTTTAATAGTAACACAAAGTAACAGTATTTTGTTTTCAACACCAATGTCATTTCCAACCTGCACCTTTATTATGGAGGAAAGTACAGAAAATATTCCCCAGAATGGAGCTGATAAAGGTTTTCTTCATATTTTCTGCACTTGAAAAGGGAGGTTTAGGTAAACCGAATAAAAAAAGGCAATGATATCGCCTGATGTTACGCCAAACACTCATAATATCCTCTTCCGTGACCTTGACCTTAAACTTCTACCGTCTTTCAAATATTCCTGCACAGCGTGTTATGATTTGTTGTTAAGATCAATATATATAATGAATAACAAATAAAGTATGGTCACCAAAGCAGTTGAGTCTGTGTATTTGTAACGGCAGTACGCTTTTTAAAAGCAGTGTTTCGTTTAGAATGGATAATTGGCAAAGTTATCGAATAACGATTCCATTTTGAATATGTAGTGTGGTGACCGTCGATGACATGGTCGATTCCCATGATATACGGCTCAGTAACACGGCGAGTCTTTCGGAACAAATTCTTTAAATGGACACAAGTTGATCTAATCTATCTGTCTCATTTAGATTTGCTGCAACACACTCAAGGAATGACAATAAATGTGTACTTGCATACGGAGAATAAATCAATAAAAATCTTCAGGTGTAATGGCGTTGGGGGAAAATAGGAACAGGGAAATAAATAAAAAATAACAGCGAGAAAAGGCAATCGTAAAGCTATAACATAATGACACTGAGGCCAACTTCTCCGTTGCCTCCTCGTATACCTTTACATATCAAAGTTATAACATTCATACACCGCAGTATTGGAATTCATTGGCGGCAGTCTATACATCTACTCGATACCATCCTCTGTTTTGAAAAGGACCATGGACGAACTGTCGATAAAACAAACTCGGTGCGAATAAACGCGTCCAATTATGCATTATGTTGAGATGTCGATATTCTCGTCTGTCTCATCAGTCCTCGTGAGATGTTGACACAGTGCTGCTAAGCGTGCGTGAGTTCCCTCGGCCTTAGGACGCCGCTGTTATCTTTCAGGTAAGAGGCATGGTTTGCTTGTTATGTGGAAAAGTTTGGTACACCTTTTGAAAGTGAAAAACGACACTAGACGTAGTAATCGTTTTTGACACATTCAAGCACAACCACAGAATATATCTATTCTAAGGCACTATTCTTGTAAAAGTAAGGGGGTGATCGTATTATGAACTTGAGGTCAAGATGTAAACTGACGTCATTTTCCATCTGCTTGGAGATTCTTATGCTATCAGCTGTGAATACTGACTAGAATTATTTTATATTCATTTGGTCATAGCTACCCGGTACTTATATCCCACAGACTGCTCTGTACGTACAGGGACTGTCCTATTGTCGTAGATATCCTCTACGGCTTATCGGCAAGAATCTTGAATGCTTCTGCTGGGATGAAAACTTAGTCGTGCCGAAAAGGTATAATGGCCGTCTTAGTGTCCACGTTAAGCAATATTTCCATTGGTTTTCATCCCGCGGTGTTTGCAGTTAAATTAGGGAGGTTTGTGAATATTACATTTCAACATGTCTGTCGTGAAGTCAGTGATCATAACCTGTATCGAATTCTTGTTGAATGAATATTTGAAACGTCCAGAGCATGCGACTGGTTATACCGCCAATTTGCTTTTGGCTCTGACTGATTATAATTTGAGTCAAAGAAGCAATAAGATATTAAAATATTTTGCAGTCATTGTTTTTACCAGTAGAACATTTGTTTAAAGGTTGAGCTACCGTAGATATAGATACTTGTAATATGGTATTAGGCAATCATTAGACCCTGTATTATTATTATTATTATTATTATTATTATTATTATTATCATTGTAAATGTATACTCATGCAAGTACGCTATAAGATTCGGACACCACAGGTAAATTCTTTGTTGGCGCACAGAATGAAGATATGTTTTACCCTAAAAAGTTTAATCTAATCCCCGTTGTTCAGCTGATATATATGTATAAACAGCTTGAGTTTGAAAAGTTGGCTTAAGTCATCAGTAATAAGATTATCATTTTGAAGTTATGATTTTTATGTTTTTTTTTTTTGCTTTCATTTTTGTTTTTAGAAATTGCCATTTTCCACGCGACATGGGATTCCCATAGACATTGTGCTATTTTTCTGAATGTCCACAGTAACTGTAGTACCTCAGTGAAAACTGCAGTTGATTATGCTGTTAAGCATTTTGTAACATGCTATCAAATAGTTCAACAAAAGATAAAAAAAACAACATTTTCTGCGCTGTTATTGTTAAATTAGCTTTTCATCATGTTTCAACTGTTAGTGCTTCTACCAGCTTTGTTTGTTTGTTTTTTTATATGTCTGCCCTTCGCCAGTTTTCCTACCAAGTTCTGATTACCAAAGCATTGATCGTAACTGGTATTTTTCTCTGGTGAAATGACTAGAGTCATCATTGTTACTCAACAGATAGTTGAGATTAATCAATAATGAGAAAAGATTAGTGAATTGTCAGGGATATAGCCAGACTATTACTGCCGTCATCTTGTAAAGGAAATTAAACCTTTCGATCTCTGAACATACCTGGTTGGAAACTTCGAGCGGGAGAAGCAAGTTTCCTTTAAAGATATGGGCAGAATTATAAAAAAGGACCCAAATTTCACTACACATTTGTCGAAGTATTTTTCTTAACGAGGCGTGGGGTGCCGTGTAGGAGGTTTGGGATGGGGGAGGGGGGGGGGTTGGTTGGAGAGGAGGGAAAAGCTGGTACGTAGTTTGCACAAGATTTGATAGGTAATACAATGGTGTATAATAGTAAATCGATATATGAAAAGCTACTGAGTAGGACTAATATTCATATTCGGAATCAGTCAGTTAGGCTTACATAAAGGTCACAGGTGTAGACTGGTAGATATCCAGGTGTGACAGGCGGCATGCAGTCCTGGGAATGGAAGTCGGGGGTTCCATACAGGTTAAAGTTAGTCGGAATGGTTGGGTTAGTATGTAGGAAAAATGTTACCTGTACAAAGTAATGGGAAACGGACTACGGTTACTAGCGGACTACTGGTACCATTCCTGCCACACCGGCCTCATCTCAGCCCCCCCTCCCCCCATTGCTTGGACGGCACTATTGAGCCAACATGCTAAAGAGAGGGAGGGAGGTATACAAAGACAAAAAATAGTCTCTCTACAGTCGACAAATATAAAACAAAAAACGAAGACAAATTTGCTATAGCATGTATGACTCATAATTAAAAAATTATGTTTTTTCTCGTTTACTAGTTATTATACGTTTTTTTTTTGGGGGGGGGGTGGGGGTGAGGGGGGTTGCAAATCAGGACAGGCGGGGGTATCTGAGAAGTTTAGGGATGGGTAAATGTACATGCCTGCCAGCTCCTGGGGTAAAGAAGATAAAGACACCTAATGGAAATGTGGAAAATGGCGCTTTTATTTAGTATAATTAAAAAAGGCACTTTGATTGCTACATCTACGTCTGGCAGGAACAATGCAACGGCTTTTAAAAATCATTGATTTCTTGTCGGTAGTCAGTCACCAAAGAAGACCCAGTGACTTCCATTTGAACACAAGGTACTTTATGATTACGCGTCAAAGGTGAAATAACCACCACAACAAAAAAAGCTTTGTTTTAAATATTTGACGTAAAGTGTTTAAATGTTTGCCGATGGAGATTATGGAAACGAAATGAAAATCTAGTGTCTTGCATTCTATTATCTTTCTCGCTCTCCATTCATTTGCCACGAATAATGATTTGTATTGCGCCTGGCAGTTTTTCTTCCTGAGTAATGAGCTGCTGCTTACTTTGAAACGAAATATTCTGGGGCGCAGTTCCGGGATTTAAACTATGAATGGATTTTTTTTTATGACGTTGAATGTGATAGGTCTCGTTGACATGTTTTTCGCAGTCAATTGTGCTGGTTCGCCTGCCATGTCTGTTAAGATCACGAGGCAATATTATTAATGGCTTAACAAAGGTTCATTTTTATGTGAGCTTTTTTAAATTAGGTCTATTCATATTTCGGATTGTAAGGCGATTATCTTTATCAAGTTAAACATGCATTTTTATGAAAAACAAGCCATTAAAATGCTCTAATCGGGCGAACGATGTAATATACTTTAACACATTTTATTGAGATATTGTTCGTTTTTCATTTACGGCAAGAATATCCTTAGTACACTTCATTCAAATGTCATCTAAATCTACAACTGTGAATTGGTGTCACATTTTGCAGTAAAAATCGCAAACAATTGCGCTTTGACTGTTCTTCAGGACATTTTTTCCTAAACAAAATATCGGTATCAGTGTAGTGCTCTGCAATAATTACACTATATTTTATTTTATATGACGTTTTTATACTAATTATACCATCAACTGAGTGCCATCAACATCAATAATCTTAACTTCACAAAGCGGTAAATCTCTGTTTCTATACCTCTGTAGTAACAGTTAGTTCTTCTGGAAGGTTTATTCTATTAGTTTGTCATTTATATTGGTCTGGTTTATTTCACAGTGCCTTATCTAATGACGCTGTCGGAAACTTAGTGCGTATGTATAGAGTTATAGACTATATTTACATGTATGATGGGTGTGCAGTGCCAAATGAGAATTATTGGTCACGAATTGCCCGTGCTCTCGTGTGTGTGTGTGTGTGTGTGTGTTTGTGTTGTGTGTGTGTGTGTGTGTGTTTGTTTGTGTGTGTGTGTGTGTGTGTGTGTGTGTGTGTGTGTCTAAGGGGGTATAAAGGGTTCTAGGATAAAAAAGCACATCTTTCTCCCACAGGCCTCTGTACATGTTCAACCATATTAGATCAAAAAAGACACGGGGGCTGGAGCATCCTCGGTGTCCGCCCACGTGACAGCTGTTAGACTGTGAAAATATTGACATTTGGTGTCTACAAACAACGAATGCGCCGTAGGAAATATTGACAATTAGAGTTACGCGAAAAGCATGCTTTTTGACATCCCCATATAAACAAATGAGAAGTTCAATATATTTGTGCCCAATATTTTATACTGATAAACGACAGAAGGCGCTTTAGGATGAATGTACTTCGGTTAATCCAAGTACCATTTCTATATCAATACGAAAAGATTAAGGGCATTTTGTTACACACTTATATAATCAAGAATTATAATTTCAGTCTCTACCAAGCAGCGTCGTCCATATGGCGAGAACATTGACTGACGTAGCGACGCTGACGCCGTATTAACGTGTATGGCAGCTACCTATGGGGAAGGGAGACAAACAAAAAGGGTGAGTTTCTTCAGAGTTGCAGAGAAACACTGTAACTAGCGCGATCAGCTGGTCGATAAAACATCGTACCATGCATTTATAGTAATCTGTATTTTTTTTGTAAAAGATGTTGACTGCCTTCGTAACGAGATTAATATAAAACATTCATTGAAACAAATTTAAATGACGTTAAACTTATTATAGCCTATATACACCAATAGTGGTATTTAATGAAAAGAAAAAATTGCACGCTTCGGAGTAAAGCACTGAATCCGGTGGAATGGATAGGTGTGAAACGAAAACAAATGATAAATCAATTAATGTAATTTTCCCCGTCTTCCATCACGTATGACACAATTAATGCAAAATAAGATGACACCAGACAAATATAAATGTTTCTGTCAGCTTGAAAAATAAACTGATACTTCACCAGCCATTATTCGATGTACTTATTGCCGGGTAACTTAAGGTCTGAGGCTGTGTTACATGTGACCCCCCCTCCCCAACCTGATGTGCTGGTAATGCCATCTAACGTTCAATAACACATTTTTATAAGAACATCAGCGAATGACAAATAGAGTTAATCAACTGCAAGTTTGAATTACCACGAATTAATAACAAAACACACGTTTTAATTCAGGGCGTCTGGTGCAAAGACAGGGGGACAGAGTGACGCCGACAGAGAAAGACAAGAAAAACTAAGACAATTGCAAGAAAGCATTGCTCAACAGTACTCAAAAGGGAAAGCTGAACCGGATTACTACGTGAGAAAAGTTACCCCCAAACCAGATCCGAAGACACCAAAACCGGTTGTTCACAAGCCTATTGCAGCGTATAAGAACAAAACGCCTAAACCGCCGCCAAGCAATGAGATTCCGCTTCACGAAAAGCAATCTAGAGAAGAGGCAATTCGACAACTGCAGAATAAATTCCAAAAGAATTACGCTAAAAAGTATGGCGACGCAGAATCCGAAGATTCTGACGCACCGAACGAGGCAAAGAAATCGGAACAGGCACCTGAAAAGGACACGCCTATTGCCAAAAGCGACCTCCTGGCTGTGTTAGGGGCAAAGCAAACTCCTGCTCCTACAGCATCAAGACAGGAGGAGGACAACCCGAAAAAACCATCCCATGCCCAGTCGGCAAAGTCCAAAAAAGACAACACGGATGGTGCTAAATCAAAACCTGCGAAGAAACCTCCACCTCCGGAGACGGAATCTGAAAGTGAAGAAGAAACAAAGGCCGTAAAAAAGAAAGAGAAAGAAAATAAAGAGAAAGATAAGCCAACTAGCAAAGGTGTTAATATAAAAGAACCTCCGAGTCAGCCAAATGAGAATATAGAGACGGACTCAGATGAAAAACCAGCTCCCAAAAAATCTACCTCGACTAAGAAAATTACTCCAAAAAACAAGAAATCTGACATAGAAACAATTTCAACTAAACCTAAATCTAAGGAGAAAAAACGCACCAATGAAGACACAAACGAGAAACCTCGTAAAGATACCAATGAAAAAGCAAGAAAACAAGAAAGTCCAGTAAATTCAGGATCAGAGGAGACAGAAACAGGTGAAATAGTTAAGAATCGGAACAAAGAGAAAGGAGTCGATCTTGAGAGTAAAAATAAAAATTCTCACAAGCCCACAAATAACGCTTCTAAGTTAGATGATGAACCATCCCAACCAAAGACGAAAAGTAAAAATATTAAGTTTCAAAAGCTTGTAAAGAAACAAAAAGAGATCATACATAAGAGTGTTAGTGAAGTTGAAAGCGAAAGCGAAAGTGAAGTGGACAAAAAAGAATTTAAGAAGCCAAAAGAAATAAAACACAAGAGCATCAGTGAAAGTGAAAGCGAAAGTGAAAATCAAAAGCTTAGAAAACCAGTTATATCAAAACGAGTCAAAAACGAGGCAGAAACGGAACCAGATGAGGAATATGAAGAAGTCAGAAAACCAAAGATAAACGAAAGAGGCAGGCACACCACGGATAAGTCAAAACATCAAAATGTTAAGAAGAAGGAGCTTCAAGACAGGCATCAAGACGAAATCCGAGCCACGTGGGAGAGAAAAAGAAGTTCTATTAAAAAATGGATCGAGGACGGGCTTGCTGAGCGAGAGGAACGCTTCTCAGAACCTTCTCATCACAACACTAAGAAGCGTAGCAAATTTCGTCACAGGAATAAACGCCCCGCCCGAAATATACGGAAACCCCACACAGAAAACACGTACGATGAAGACAGTGAAAAAGACATGTATCTCCAAGATCTGGATTCTTTTAATGAAAATTCAGATGACTCAAACAGTTCTCACGGAGATCACAATAAGCGCAATGTGCATTATCATCTGTACGGCAATAGACCTCAAGAGCGACATCGCGCCTATGACAGCGACGTGGCACGAACCCATCGGTTTTCGCACCATGCGTACAGCGATGACACGTATCAGAGGAAAAGAGCTCCCCATCGCGTGCAGCCCCTTACCCGCCGCAATAGAAGGATTGCTCATCCCCTTGACCACCATATTGGCCGACACTCTGCCACGGACCAAGTGCCCTATCTAAGCCCACGTACTGACGATACAAACGCTAAGATCTATCAGACTATGTCAGAGCCGAGCTTGAGATACAACAAAAGCGATTTTAGTCCTTATAATCTCCTTCCGGGTGTCTCCAATACCGCCCCACGGTATGTCGTTATGGAACAGGTACAGCAAAATAACGGCGAGTACGTTTTTCGACCAGTTGGACCTACGAATGAACAGACTAGAACTGACCATCAGTTGGTTACATATAATCAACTTAATCCAAATCGGACTCTGCCGAATGTACTCGGACAATCGCAGAACACGTTGCATGAACCGCTGCCAGCTGGCTACTCTGTCTATAACCAAAACAGCGGAAATCTTTATCCGCAACAGCAGCAGTCACTCTATACACTAGCACCAGTTCAACAGCAATCACTCAGCAACAAACAAACTGTACCAGATTACAGTGTCAGAACAGAGCGACAGCCGGTTATCATGCAACTTCCAGAACACCAACCCCAAGCAAATGGTTATCCGCACCAAGTGCCTCAAGACCAAAGAGTTCAGCCAATGTACGTCATGGATAATGGCCATAGCAACGATACACGCAATGGCAGTTCACAGCAGAATCAGGAAAAAGTCATTTATGTCGAAAACGAAGGTAAATTATATCCAGCGGTTCTGCTTGACCAAACGCAGAATGCACACAATATGACGTCACAAGGAACCAACGCAAACGGGCATGTGGTGACGTCACACGACAGACACCCAAACCAACCTTACTACCAGCGAGTTCATTTTTTAGTCGATAGCCCCTTGGTGGACTCTGTGCCAGCCACTCAAGGGGTGGAGACAAACTCTTATGGCATATACTATGACACTGCAGCCCTGCAGTCGCAGGCAGGTGTTATACATGTTAACAACATAGGCGTACAAACCAACGGCGTTGACGTGCAGGTTAGCAAGCGCGAGAAAGAGCTTGGTGAAGAGACAAAGAACTTACAACACGAAGAAGTATCCCATATAATTGCGGACAATTCTATAGATCAGCACAGTAAATATGTAGAAAATGGGAATTCTTTTACACAGAAAAATGTGCAAAGTTCAATAATTGTAAACCAGGCTACAATACCAGTTTCACACCATCAAAATTATTTAGAGCTCAAAAGCCCCACAGCTGTACAAGAATCTAAGTACCATTCGCAACAGCAGCCTGCTGTTCATTCTAGCACTCCATCTGCCTACGCCAAAGAAGTGTCGGCTGTTTTAAATGAGGCACAAATTCCCCCAAGAACTTTAGAATCTGCGATTATCAACACACAAAGACAGAGTAGCATCACCTCTGTACAACACGGGGAAACACTAACACCTGGTGATGGAACTACCATGGGATTAGATGCAGTTGCACCGGGTCCAACGTCGGTAGAAAAGCAGCCGATCAATGTACAACGGCTTTCGTCTCATAACCAGGGTAACTTCTTTGTTCAAAAACAGTTAACAAATAATTCCCCAAATCTTTTCCAAGGTGGATCAGGGCCAGTTGCACCAAATGAGTCCAACCCCGTCATTTCCACTCACAGTGGAGGCAACATTTCGGAGCATCTCAGTCATATGGGCCCTTCACCTCGCGGTGCAAATCAATCTTATCCAAAATCAGACTCAACTATAGAACCACAACCAATACCAGCGGTTTTACCACAGGCCTTGGCCCCTAAAAAAACTAATCCCATCAACATACCAACCGTTCAAGGGAGGCCAATTGTCGATAGCGCACCACTAGAACATTCTGGAATGGATCCTGTTCAAAATATAAACCCGGCAGCCATTTCTAAGACCAATGCCGTCGCTTCTGAGGTACCAAAGGCTGATTTACAATCTACAGGAAACGACGCTCGCGACCTTAAATACCAAACTGGCGGACCAGATGCTCTGATTGGACAGAGTAGGGTAGAGCAGCCACGCCATCCACACACAACATCACCAACTAGCGTGGCCAATAATAAAAAAGCTGATGGCCAAAAGTCTGAACCAAGCCATAAGAACCAAGGTGGCAAATCTGGCAATGCCCCTAAAAAGGAACAAATGTCAGCTAAACCAGAACCGCCAAAACAAACAGATACAGAGGGCAATAAAGCGACTGAACCTCTTCCTAGCGAATCAGCCATGCTTTATTCCGACTCGTACGCAGGCTATCCACCGGTCCCATCGCTAGATTCCCTTACGAACTACGCCAAGGTATTGAGTCACGTGTCTAAGGCAATGAAAAGTAACAGGAAATCGAAACAAGATATTGCATTGGCGCAGAATGGCGACCGTATTCAGCGAGAACTGTCGTTTGAGAAGATTTATAAGGAGATTGATAAATTGAAGTATGTCTATGTACCTCAAAGTACTACGGAGACTCATACGGCTTAGTTCTTCGCAATGTTAGGTCTTAAGATAAAGAACAGTTGGGGATATTTGCTTGAATAATAAAACAGTCAGTTATAGGAAATATGAAATCAGAGTGCCAATTCGAAAAAAGACATATGACTGCTGAATAATAAAATGGAACCATGCAGGAAGCAACTTTCGTGAATGGCACTGTACGTGATCCGCTGTTGTACGGACGTCTTAAATCTTGCATAGGATTGTAGAAACCTATACTGACTGGTTCAGTCAAATAACTGTGACGCAGCTTTGAAACTGGAAACGCTATAGTGCTTCATTTTCAAACCGGACTGTGATTGGGTGTTTGAATCAAACACGTATTTTTCAACATTTTTATTGTTTTATATCGCTTTTAACCTAGAGAAATAAGCTGCCTGTGATGCAAATGGAACGTTGTGCGCGTTATGGGACATACGCAATTTGCATTTTATCTTCACCACGTGCACTGTACCGTATGTCTTTAGGCAAATTGATTTAATTATTTTCTAACAACCATTTTAACGATTAGAATTGATCTTTATTTTAAAGTCAAGGAATTAAAACCAATGGTGCTGTGTTTTCGAGAGATACAGGCATTTACAATCAATATCATTTAATGTATTGTGTTAATTAATGACAATTGCATATTATGATTTTAGAAGTGATCAGTTGAGAAGTAGAGAGCAAAAAGTCTTGGCTCCCTACTTAAAAGTTAAAAGGACAAAGTGCATCATGAAGGAATTTGATTATATCATTATTTACTAGATGTAATAAAATGCAATGTATATTTTAATTTAGTGATATCCCTTTTTCATGACATGGAATTTACACTAGACGAAAAAAAATTGGGAAAATGGCATTTTGAATAATTATAAAATAACCATATGAGGCGAGATAAATATTTTAACCATATATTAATATACACTGAAGATTTTCCATGACATATTCCATAGCTTTTTAATCACTGAAAAAAATTCATGTTTCCGAACTTTTTTGGTCGAATGTATATTGGCGTTCATTTGGTTTTAACCTTAAAAATGTTAACCAGACACTACTGCCATATCTCTTTGTTAATGGTAAGGTACATTGGAACCTCTCTTGAAAGTAGAATTTTGACTAGTTAAACCGTACCAAAGGGCACTGTTTGCTCTGCAAAACACCCAAGATTTGAGCCCTTAAGCAGGCCCCGAACCCCAGACTAGACCAAGGGGTCGATGGTCAGCTTCGCATCCGAGGCCTGTCTTTCCGGACCCCCCTTCAAATAATCCTGGATCCGCCCCTGGGAACTATGCAATGGCTTACTCATTTTTCATACTGATGAGAACAGGATTATATTCGGCAAAAATAAATGTTAGAAACTATAAGAAACAATATCTCAGTCATAAAAAAGTTCATACTGACATTGGTTTGTTTGGTAAGATACTGAAGAGACATACATTACAACCACTGGATAAACTTTAATCTACCGGGTACGTAATCAATATCCGTATCAAATGCTTTGAATAATATGTACACATTACAAAGACAGATATTTCTATTTTTCGAAGTAAATAGCAAGCTTTATTCGAATACTGTGAAGTGCCTTAATAACATCCGAATAAACAATATTTCAAATATTATAGTCCGAAACGGATCAGCATAAAGTGCCCAAAACTTAATGGCGTTTAAAATTAAAACGATGAGAACTAACGGCTGTACATCACTACACAAGCAAACTCACTTCTACAAGCAACAAAAATTCTCCAAACGAACATTCATTCCTGTCTGCACATCAAATGAGCACTAACCCCTTATTCCACACCGACCATGGATTGACAGATTTTGGATATTGTGGATTTTTGTGTGCTTCTGGTAGAAATCTTGAACCTGTTGGATTCAGTTAAAATTTCCTGTAGATAGACTTATTTGTAAGTATACCGGGTATATTCATAGGAATCTGCTTGAACAGCACGGATGTTGTCAAGAAACAGTTACAAATTGCAAGAAAGACTTAGGAATACCTCACGAATATTAGGATTCAATTAAAAGAATTGCCGATTGCACCTACGATTTTGATACGATTAAAAATGTCATCTTGCCAATGAATACAGTTTAATTAAAGGTACAATATATATATATATATATATATATATATCAGGCCCGTCGCCAGCAATTTCATAAGGGGGGTTCTTTTTTTGAAAAAGTGGACCTTTTTCCATAAAAACACCATGTACCTAGATCAAATTTTACCAAGAGTGGACCTTTTCCCAGCAAAAGGGGCGGTTCCTTCGAACCCCCCGAACCCCCTCTGGCTACGGGCCTGTATGTATATATATATATATATATATATATATATCTACAATTATTTTTTCAAAACTTTTTCACACAAACTATTAAAATACGACGGAAACGAAAACAAACTAAAAAGCGATAATAACTAATCTTGGTTATGTTTCGAATAGTAGTTCCTAGTCAATAATCACATGCTTTTCAAACTATAAATGCTGAAACCCTTTTGATATCTCTAGAGCAATTACAATACTACTTAAGTGTTCAACTTAAAAGCTCGGATAAAAGTCATTCCACAAACAAACTCCTGTCCCATAACATCAAGGCATAAGAAAGCCCAAAGAAACACGACCTAGCAGAGATAAAAACAAGAATGGACTGCTCTTCAAACCTCCGCCACCAGACCGACCAGTTGTTGTAGTTCCGCTGTCCGGTATTCCAGTCCCTGTGTTGCACAAATGTCCAGAACAAATGGTTGTACACTCATTAAAGTTGACATCTTTAACGCAGCCTGCTGACAACCCAGACACAGGTAGGCAACCACGTAGAAATGAATTAACTTTGTTCGTAGCTAAGAAAAGAAAAAATCTAATTATTAAATTCATTTGTGAAAAAATAAATATAACGAGCAGGTTATTAATTTAGTGATATGAATTTTAACAACAGACGAGTACATGTATTACACTCCCTTTAAATGAACTGGTCAAAATCACGTTGAATGTACAAATATTCTGCTGGCAGAATTCGGTTTTTAGCTGGGTCTACGAAAAAGCCATCGTGTTTTTTATATATGTAAAACTGCGATATCGATTGCCAACCTACCCAGTGAAGTGACCCGTCTGACCATGCATATTTGATTAGATGGGCACGCAATGGCTCGACTTGTGGTCACGCCGTCCACACACTCGTAACCGACCGAAGGGTCAGCGGACTGGACGTAAGAACAACTGTAGCAGTAGCGATCTGGAATGATGACTCTTGAATTTAATCCTTTACTCTTATAATAAACGAAAACATATATTTTTTTGTATCTAAAAAGTGTGCATATAAACTTACAAATAAATTGATAGACGTGCAGAAGAATCGTGGGGATGGGTTTGCGTCTTTCCTTTCTTAGAAGCATTTACATGGTAAGGGTAGCTTCCAAAACCGATAAGATTATGAACGATACCACTAACCCTGCTAGTGAACTTCTTAAATTCCTCCAAAGCAAATGTAGATTTTTATTTTTAGAGGAAGCAAACGGTTTTTAAAAAACTTTTATCCAACCGCTGCATCTCTTTTTGATAGACAAAGATAATAATTTAACAATACTCCTAACATTTCATTTTATTTCCGTCGGTACTATTTTCCTTTTACTGTTTATTGTCAAGACTTGCTAAAACTTTGTCACTCCATTTGCATTACCATGATAAAGCTTGCGCAAGTCTTGACAACAAACGGTGTATGCTTCCCTCAATACTGATACTGAAAAACCCCAAGGCTTTATTTTCCTGTAGCTTACATACTGTATAACTAAAATAAAGGTTTTTACTGTTTATTGTCAAGACTTGCTTAAACTTCAAACTTTAAATTTCGTCACTCCATTTGCATGATTTGTGAAAATGAAATTTGACCCCATCCATAAATACCCTTGTTATTCCCACAGAATTCCTTTCCTGGAAAAATTTCAAAAAGGAACAAATGGTTGGTGCATTGTCTTACTATAACTGGGAAAGTTAGATACACATTTTTTTACGGTATGTGCCTCTGTATCACGACACTTTAAATACAATGTATATGGTTATCTAAAAATTCATAAGATAGCATTAATAACTAATATTCCTAATCTCGATGATATAATAATCATATGCTTTTAACTTCATTTGCTGAAACCCATGGCTAACTTGTTTCTGGTATTCAAAAGAACAACTGAATGAATACCTTCTCGAGTTAACAGTTAAGAAAGCCATGGCAAGCTTTCAACCTCATTCATTCCCTCAACCACACTATACTTTTGGCACGCCCAACAAAATACAGCTTAGCAGATTTAAAACAAGAATTGACTGCTCCAAATTACCGACACTAGACCGACGATCTCTTGTAGTTCCGCTGTCCGGCATTCCAGTCCCTGTGTTGCACAGATGTCCAGAACACGTGGTTGTACACGTGTTAAAATGGACATCTTTAGTGCATCCTGCTGTGACGGAAGACGTAGGTAGACAGCCACGTGCAAATGAAATAACTTTGTTCGTAGCTGAAAAAGTTGAAACATTATAACCTAAAATACATTAAAATACATTTATATTGTGATGTTACGTTGACTTTCTAAGCATACAAATCCATCTTAAACTTGCCTCTTCTAGTTGGTTGGCATAATTTGAAGTTTAGCTAGTTTACCATTACATACATTGGGTTTTTGAAAATATGTAAAACTGCGATATCTCTCGTCAACCTACCTGGTAAATTGACCCGTTTGACTACGCATGTTCTATCAGATGGACACGTAATGGCTTGACTTTTGGACACGCCGTCCACACACTCGTAATTGATCGAAGAGTCCGAGGTCAGGACATAAGAACAAATGAAGCACTGGCGATCTGGAATGTGGACACTAGAGTTTTAACCCTGGGATAATATTATCCATCAATTGATGGTAAAGTTTAATGATTATTTGTCTGTCTGCCCATCAGCGACATTATGCAAAGAATTTTGATGAAACTTTCAGGGTAGGTCAGAAATGGGTTGTAATCGGGTGGTAATTAAGTGTCGAGTTAAATACCGTGTAAGTAGTCAATTAGATAATCAATTTATTATTTATTATTAAAGGTACATACGAACCGAAGCGTGGATTCCCAGTAACACATGTAAACCACTTCTACTAGTTTCTTATATGACACAAATAAATTCGACATGCCAAGGGTTAAATTGAATAGATCACTTGATCAGCCATAAAAGAGCTTTAGACTGCTCCTTTCTTTAAATATTTGGTCGGAAATTTAACCTACTTTCGTGACCTACTTTTCTGCCCCATTGACATACAGCATAGAATGCTAGCAGAAACATCCGTTCAAACATCATTTTCAGGTAAAATTAAAGAATGCCTTTTGGTTATTCTCTTAGTTATACTACTTGCAACTATATGCTGGCATTTGGTCGGTTTTTGTGACAAAAATTGACTTTGTATGCATCTTTAAATAAATTAGATTATGATAACTAATTAATTATAATGAGAACTAAGTTAATGAATAACTTAAATGACAATGAGAATTGAGTTGTTGGCGAAGGTATGCACCCTGTGAGTGCCTTTCTGGCACGCTCTGATGTCAGAGACCTCTCAAATAGTACAAAAAATCAAGTATTTTGCAACAGTCTACTGGCGGACGCTGCTGGCAGAGAGAAATTTTTCCAGATGAAGCTTAATTTACAGTTAGTTGGCTGCCTTTTGCAGTCTGGTGGGAACAGAGTTGCTACGTGCAGCCCCGTGACAAGCAATGGGAACATACATTTTCCTAATTTTTGATGTCTAATTTTTTTAGCTGTTTCCTAAGCGAATAACGCTCCTTTGAGACTCGTGGCTTAAATGGGTACATTTTAAAAAATGGAGGTAGGGGAAGAAAATAATTCATACTTTGTAATTTGTATAACATATAAAAATGTTTTTCTACATCTTTTGTATCTCAAGGGTAGCTCTAAACGTATAAGCAATATACGTTACGTAATATTGAATCATGCATTCGTATAACGACGTTAAGGGTACAGTGAGGTCAAAATTGCTTTATTTGCAAATTATCTAAATAAATATAAAAATTACGTTTACTTATTAAGACAATTTGAGCTAAAATAATGTTTCCTTGGGTGTGTTTGGTAAATTTCATATAAATTTCAAAGATTTGTTTTTGGACTTCCGATTTGATTGTGCATTAGGTGAGATTTATGGCTGATACAGGTACTGTTTTGTTAAATTGCCGAGAAAAGGAGGGTAGGGAAGGATTCAGATTCAGATGCACGTTTACTGTTATATACCTTCATGCATAAAGGTGCAATCGTGGACATAGACATAAAACTACTACAAGTACATCGTTACACAACTAAATTAGCAGCAAAGTTAAAAAAAAAATTAATTACATACATATATAAATAAATTACTGCGTACCCATATGATAATTTTGACCTACACGCCAAGCCACTGCTCAAATCAAGGGGATCGCAAATTATATCTGTATAACCTTGGGGGTTGTTTTAAGCATGCGCAAATAAGCTTACCTTCTGCTTCATGCATTTTTATATAAAGACAAGTAGGGATGTTTTGTAAGGAAATCGATTTACATGTATATAATTGAATCTGAGTACACTGTAGGTTATATCTTTTCTTTTATAGCACTTTGTAGCTGAACGATTAATTTAAACATACGAGTTAAAAGTTACATGTATATGATGTCGAATGATGTCGACGTAAAATGGGATAAATGAGGTAAGATGTGGGGCTTTTTCATGAAAACTGACCAGTAAAAGATATTTATTCAGATAATATCAGCCAATACTATGATTTGAATAATTTGTGATGAAGCCCATCTTTATTACATATATTTTATGGAATTTTGACAGTTTATTTTACAATGTGAAAGTTTTATGAATGACAAAAGCACTGAACTGCAGGCGAAGCTTGGTTGGATTACAGATAAATGGGGGTAGAAAAAAAGAAAGCATTTATAGTTTAGTGGTTAGTTATAGAATAAGATCTTAATAAGTAAGAACAATTCTTTATATACCATTAAGTAGCTAAAGGTTTAAACATAAAAGTAATGAAATTTGTAACTATGAATCACGTCTGCGTAAAATGGAATCAAATGAGGTCAAATTTGAGGCATTTTAGGAAAATTAACAAACAGACCGATTTATTCATAGAATATGAGCCTGGAATAGGTTTTGTAGGTAATTTCGGTAAATATGTCTGTATAAAAATGATTTAATGGGGTTTGAGGAGTTTATAATACAATAGGTGAGGTTTATAACTGATACAAATACTGTAGAGGGTTCAGTTCAATTGCCAAAACGTGTATTAACACCCTAGAAATATTCAGACGGCTCATTCAAATAGGGTGAAGCGGATAAAAATGCAGAATATATCGAACTATTGATAGCAGGCAAAACACTTGCTATGGAAGCAAGGCAAATAACTGTACAGTACTACAAAAGCCAATTCGTATAAACAAGCTATGAAAATGTTCTTAATAGGAATTCACACTAACATTTTCATCAAATGAAAGTACACTTAATTAACAAATGTCAATTCGTTTTAATGCATATTGCTATTGCCACAAAAAACGTCGTTTTCGAATTTCAATCGTTATCTATATTGTGAAATAAAAACATTCATCATATAATTTATTCATAATTAGTCGCCCTAAAAGTCTTTCCTATTAAAAAGTCCACATTTTTTTCATTAAAACCCCCTTTCCGCCATAACCCAACATTAATAAAAATTCAAAGCTAGGAGGGTGGGAACAACATTCTGCGCGCTACAGAGTTATGGTCTGCAATTCTTCGTATTCATGCAAAGTCCAATTACTCAGGCGTAACGCTATCAGCAGCGGTGAGTGTAATTAAATTACAATAAATACAGTACATTTCAACAAATAATACAATATATTAAATAAGAACAGAACAGTCTAAGGATCAGTTTGTTTCTAATTTCCAAAGTTCTCTACATGTATTTGTGCATCTGTATTATGTTGCTCAGAATATATATTTACGATTGTGTAAAAAACGAAGTTTTTTCATAAACAAAACTACAACGACAATCAAAAATAAATTAAAAGCATTAAAATGTCACAAATATCTTTAATAACAGTGCCGATGCAATGATCAACTAGGGTTACTAAAATCCATGGGACACTAGTTTTTGACATTTAAAAAAAAAGCCAAGCTGAATGCGTTTGCGTATTTACATGTAAGCCATCTCAGATGATCTGCAAACAAGGTTGCTCGGCAGGGTTATTGCAGGTCAGCCAACGCACTACACGTCTACACGTCAGGACATTTGTACGCGTGACAAAATACAGCTGAGCAAAACTAAAAACAAGAATGGACTGCTCTTCAAACTACCGCCACCGGACCGACCAGTTGTTGTAGTTTCGCTGTCCGGTATTCCAGTCCCTGTGTTGCACAAATGTCCAGAACACGTGGTCGTGCATGTGTTGAAGTAGACATCTTTAGTGCAGCCTGCTGTGACGGAAGATGTTGGTAGACAGCCACGATCAAATGAATTAACTCTGTCCGTAGCTAGCAAAAAGAAAGAAAGAAAATACTTTATTGTCTGTTTGAACATTACAATTGTGCGAGTCCCTGCCCTCTATGAAAGCTTTAACTTAAGTCTACCAATTCAACTTTCCACTTGTAACAGTCTACGATTATTGCACGCCATTTGGGTGTAATGGTCAAAGTCACGCTGAATAAGAATTTAATTTTAGCTACTAAAACACCATTTAAAAAAAACTTTTTTGAAATATGTAAAATGCTATATTGCTGGTCAACCTACCGAGAGAAGTGACCCGTTTGACCACACATATTCTATCAGATGAACACGTAATGGCTCGACTTGTGGTCACGCCGTCCACACACTCGTAGGTGGCCGAAGCATCAGCGGACTGCACGTAAGAACAACTGTAGCACTGGCGACCTGAAATATCACCGAGGATTTCTAATTACGAAAAATTATATTATTTATATCTTTAAAAAATAAATTGAAAAAAAAAAGACAAACGAATAAATGGATAAAAGAAAACGCAATTTTGCAAAGTAATAGACAAAAATTATAAAGACAACTCATGCCTGGATTGCTGGTGGAAGTAGACACGCCAGGGGCACTTGTCGTAGTAGTTGTAGATGACGGTAGAGGGTCGTATCCACTAGGAACACCGTTCCCATTATTACAGTTACTGGTGCTGCAGGATTCCTCACACGTGTAGTAGTGGATGTCCTCCGTGCAGCTGCGGCCCACATCAGCTTTACACTTCCTCTCAAAGTAATAGATGTAACCCGGGGCTGAAACGTGAACGGTGCCAATATAAAATTGTATCTTAACATTGATTTATATATTTTGCTTTTATATGCTTTTAGAAATAAGACAAAACAAAATACGTCACTTTTATTTAAATATATTCACAACATGGCTGTTATTTTTACTAAAATGCCCTGGATATAAAGGCAAAAATTCGTCAAGAGAACATCCCTTCATTTGAAAAAAAATAGCAACAATACGACAGTTGTTACTTGCAAAAAGGTGCTTCCTTATTGGGGAAATGTATGATACGTGCACGGTTAAAAGCACATTTGAAGAAGAAACGCTTAAAATGGTATTTATTTTCATTTTATAACATAACTATAATTTGTGAATAAGAATCTCGTAAGTTCAACATCTCCAAACAACCAGTATAAATATCCCGCTCAGCTGTACTAGAACAGGGCCTTTTACCTAGATATACTTAATCTGCCAACATATTACTTACACTTCAGGTACTGCCTCTTAGTATAGCAAAGTTCACCGGATTGACACGTGATGGTTGTTGCTGTGGACGTGGATGTTACGCATGCGGGTTCCCCACTTGCGCCATAACTACACTGATCGGAGAGACAATCCAAAGAGACTGAAAATTTATTTGAAGATGCATTTAAATGATCGTCTCACCGTACAATGTATCGTTTATCAAGAAAAAAGAAAGAAAAATTTTGGAAAATACCAGGCTATGTGCAGCATGCTTTGTGTCTCAGCTCAAAATTAGCCCACTCCCCCTTCTTGGCAAGCAGGGGCAGATCCAGGATAATTTGAAGGGC
>NW_019775902.1:642154-705983 GCF_001039355.2 Lingula anatina | reverse complement strand
TATATATATGTGTGTGTGTGTGTGTGTGTGTGTGTGTGTGTGTGTGTAAATAAGTTATAATAATGATGCATCTATAAACATGTACTTTAAAGATGTAATATGTAATCCAAGCTTTCAGCCACGGCTTGTGTTTGATACTTTTCATTTATGAAAAAACAGCTTGTTTATGAAGCCCGAGCCACTAAATTTGAACTCCCTTTTCAACCAAAGCCACCAAAAAATTGACTTTTTTATCTCTTTATTGCTGCAAGAAGGCCACTTTCTCCAGAAGAGTAAATGCGGATTTATTGCCGTATTATGAAATATTAACAAGCAAGGGATTAAAACAGGCATGAACAGTAATATGTGTTCAGACACGTTTTTCGCAAAGGGTCAAATACATGTACAAGTATGTAACACGTACTTATCTCGCGATGTGTAAATTAAATTGTAACACGTTGATTTTTGTTGTATTATATAGCATCACCATAATACAGTAAACATGCTCATATGGCATCATTATGTTAAATTGCTCTTTGGCCCCATTCCCATAGACACCGTCATCGGCCTACGTAAATAGATCCAACTCTGCGGGGACTCTCGCTGAGTGCAGTCAGATTGAAGGACTCCCCTCCTCCTGGCGTTAAGTAGATTACTGAAGGCTGGTGATTATACGAACACATTGGAAACTAGAGGAAGCGTGTCATTCGGTTAAACTGATTGCATTCAGCGAGAGTCCCTGCAAAGTTAGATCCACTTGTGTGGACTGATGGTGTCTATGGGAATGGGGTCTTATTTTCTCGCTGTTATGTCTTGTAAATATTAGGGTGGCATAGCAACAGTTGCATTCCTTGGCTACATGGTCGTCACACCTAGCTCTTATTATTATTATTATTAAGCCTATTATTATTTTATTTTATTTTTGATATTGTATTCACTAGTGTTACAATAGGCCTATCCATCTTGATGTGACAGATGTTTAATATTATTTTTATCGTAACTCAGATTGGTTTTGTAACAGCTGACTGACCGTCTCTTTAAAATGTAGCTTCGTTTCATCGTCATGTTTCTTGGTCATACTGTGAGGTTTGGGCTTTTAATATGAGCACGTGGCGGTAGATTATGTAATGTCGACATTTTAACGTGGATGACGTATAGCCTGAAGCCACGTGTACTAGCAATTGGGTTTCAGATCAGTGAAGATTACCATACGGGTCGAATGCCGCGGCCACTCAGTTGGAATTCACGCTTGAGAGTGACACTAATTTGTGATGTTGTTTTTACTTCATCACGGGAATTAACCCGCTTTAATTTTGTGACGAATATTGACGGATCGCGTCTTGTGATATTTCTGTGAAATAGAAATTAATGTGATGATATTCTCGGGAGGACAATTCAGACGTTGATAAAACAAATATTAGGACCAGGACATACGTGCACGTACAGTGCAATTACGGACACAAAAAACAACGGAATGCGAAGATAGACGGGATGCAATTAATAAGATATTCCAGAAAACCAACCGAATTTAGAAATCAGGCAAAATCAGACCATTTTAACAAGACGCATGCATATCTGAAGCTGGCGTATGAGAAAATTTCATGTCGAAAAAAATAAAACTTTTTTCTCTGAACTACAGCTATGGGCAGTCTTAAGACAGAGAGATTTTGCAACAGTACAGGGCTTGATGATGTTGTTTTGGATAACATCACTGTGTTCGCAAACACTAGCCTCTGCCAAGGACCACTCCGGGTACGCAAACTAGGATATTCCCCACGCTGCACCATTTCGCACTACTGGTGGTACATATTGGAACCGTTTGATTTCACTGTATGCATCTGGGGGATCATTTCCAATATTTGCAATATAGTCATATGGAGTAGGATTAGAAATAAGAAGAGTGGTTACGTGTTACCTCTTCTTTTAGGATTATCACTGTCGGACCTTGCCTCAAATGTTGCAAAATTACCGTTCCAGATTTTACACCTTATTGTGTTGCTCGGGGGCAAAAGGAGGAGAGAGATGTTCTTTTTATTTCTCATCGCTCGTTCTCTATTTTTCTTGTCCGTCAGTTTGCTGGCTGGGTTGTGCCTGATTCGTTTTTTGTCCATGGTCAGTCCATTTAAGTTTTTGCGTCTTAAGCACCAGTTGCGAAAGTACACCATTTGCGGCATGGTAGTCCTTATTACAATCATCGCTTCTTTTGCAGTAGGAAAATACGTTTTGGTTTCTGTCTTGAAGTCTTCATTTGCAACCATGTACTCTTTCATTTGCGACACCGTATTCGTTACTCTCTCACTTACGCTGCAAGCCATCGTTAGCGTTTACATGTTATGTAAGTTGAAACAAAAGAAAAAGGCGCCTCATCGACAACGATTGCGTTTTCACGGTAAATGCCGGTCGCAAGGCGCAATAACATTCATCGTTGCCCTTAACTGCCTGGCGTCCTTCGTAATATCCACGCCTCTAACTTCAATAGTAAGCGCTATGTTCATATTCAAATCAAATAACACGCTATGTGTTCTTAAGAACATATTTATGTCACTTCGCTTCTTAAATGCTGGTGTAAACTTTCCAATTTATATGTGCTATCATCAACAGTTTCGGGCAGCTTTTCTTGCATCGTTTTATCCCAGGAAAGCGCGCCCAATAGAAGTTTTTCGGAGGAAATTCACGCGAAGAAAGATGCCGGATATGGAAGGAGCAAACAGAAAACTCACCGTCTGCCATAGTAAGTCACAAACATCCTCTACCAACAACGAACCTAATATTAGTGATATTCCAATAGATACTGGCATATCATCAGAAACTCCAGTGTAGATGTGTAACAATGTGACTCTATATTTATTTATATATACGCTGTTTGACAGACGTGCATGGCCTGCATGGCAGAATGAAAATGACACAGTCCCTACCAAAATGTATTGAGGCGTCTATATTACTTTTGAAAATACGTTTCAACTTTCAAAAATATTACCATTTTGAGATCGTGAGTCGAAATCGTTCTCCATGTATTCCAGTCTCCTTAGGCAGTTTACAATATTACATATAATTGTGAAAAAATGTTTGGAGTTTGAAAAAAAATTAGAAATTAGTGAAAAAAGAAAAATTAAAATAGATTGTTTAACCATTTGTTTTTGTAAAATTATGTGACTTATTGCAACGTCTTTGAAGAAATGTTTTTTCGTCTTTTAATTTATTTTCCACAGCTTTTCATATTTTCATTTTATCTGTGGTTTTGGTCAGGTTACTAATGAACAAAGTGAGCTTACTTTACTATATTAGTCTATATTCATTTAGAATACATACTCTTTTGTATCTTTTTCACGCGTATAAAATAATAATCTTTATTGAGGCGTCTTCATCACTTCTGAAAATACATTTCAACTGTCAAAAATACCACTATTTTCAGAACATGTGGCCGGAATATACTCCAGTCTGCCTGCGCAGTTTACATATTAGATATGATTATAAAAAATTGTTTGGAGTTTGAATGAATTTTAAAGATAAGTGAAAAGAAAAAAATTAATAGATTGTTTAACCATTTGCAAAGACGGATCTGTCTGTCGTTTGTAATTTGGGGCGTAGTCAAAGTCATATTAGTCCCCTGATGCGTTATTGTCAAATTATGTGGCTTATTGCAACGTCTTTGAACAAATGTTTTTGGTATTTTTTCGTATTTTCCACAACCTCTTTTCATAATGTTAGTCGTTTTGAAATATCCACAGTGCTGCAGTGAGCAGTACAAGTAACGTATCTGGAATTCTGTGGAATGAAGCCGATGAAGATTATTTAACACAAAGCTTCAAGAAGTTCCGACAAAGTAGTATTACCATACCTGGATAGACAGGTATCTATAAGTTAACGAATATTCTCTAAAAATGTAAAAAGGAATTTTTTAAGTAAAAAGTTATATAATTTTTATTTTTTTTCCATCAGTTTTATCTATGTTTATGGCAGGAGTCAGGTATATAATTAAAAAAGAGAGCTTACTTTATTAAATCAATACTAAACCAGTCTTTATTCATTTAGAATACATACTATTTTGTATCTTGTTCGCGAATATAGAATAATAAACTTAGGTGTGATAGAAATAATGTTTTACTGATACAGTTTAAGATTTTTTTGGCAATAATTTAGTATTGTATTTACCATTTTCATAAACTCAGAGTAATCCTAAGAAAATACAAAGACTTCATTTTGGAGTGCTCATTGTAAGAAAGGACAAAAGAAGCTTTTTGAACACATGTACTTTTGTACTCTTAGTATTGAGAGAAGTCAAATCAATTAAACAAACGAAGGATTTGGAATATCCCAGACATGGAAAGTTACAGCAAGCAGCTCTACAATACTACTGTATGCAACAAGTAGATGTTGTAATGCGACCATCCTCTATTTAGACCACTAATTGATTTCAGCACTGCATAATCAAAAATAATCCTCTGGCTAATTCTTCGCACTTTTCGGTACTACTCAGCGAGAATTTGAAAAGAAAAAAAGAAAAAAATGCTGACATCATCACTCATCACTGATACTGAGTCGCTTGAAAGTTCATTTGTTTAATTCCTGTTGGTTGCATCACAACATACATTCGCTATCAATTTATGAATCAAATGAGTTAGTAGATCATCTATTCCTTTATTTCCATAAACTTGTATGTACAAGTTTAGAAAATAATACTTGAAATAAGTCGTTAAAATACTTAACCTGGTGGTTTTATATTCCATGTTTACTTATAGTACAAAAATGGGCATATATCGTCATAAACAAGCTAGAGCAATTGCGCTATATCGTGACAAGATAGTAAACAACGACTTGAACTGTACTTGTAGTTCTTCGAACAATGTTGAGATTGCCTTAGGTACAAACACATCTAGTGTTATTATATATGTGTGCATGTGTGTGACCGATATAAAATGAATGCCTTTCATTGGCATCACACGGCGTAAAATTATGTCATGATTCATATGAATTGCTTGTTATCGATCATTCACTATTCTAAAATAAAAAATACCCTTTAGGTATTTTACCCGTAGCCTGTTAGCTTCCTGTTGTACCTGCAGAAGAATTGCCTTTAATCAAGGTGTAACCCCAGGTTATGGTGGAGTAAATGAACCCACTGTTTTCCACTACCCCAGAAATAACCAATCTTCGAACCTTATTTTCTTTTTCTAGGTTCATTATTATTATAAAATACTAAGCCTGTTATTTATAAAACTCATTAACATCAAAATGCAAATAAAATAACTATGCTTGCTTTTAGAAAAATGATACTATTGAAGTATATTATATGTTTCTTAAAAATTACATGTAATGGCAAATTTAAAAAAATTTTATCTATAGCATCTTATTATTTAAAGTTACCTATCTGGTCTGTTCATGAGCGTAAGTGAACTTCCTGAATCTTGTACACTGAACAAAAATATAAACGTACGAAGGAATATGTAGATTTATTTTCGTGTATCGAAGTAGAGTATATAGCCAACAATAACAGCATATTTTAGTATAATTTTAGTTTCGTGCGTTTATATTTGTTCAGTGTAATTAATAGCTACTTTTGTTTTTATTTCATTTTCTGTCTCCTTTCTAATATTTTAGTATTAGAAGGGAGACGTAAACGTCGAATATTCAAGAATTGTATGAAAATCTCAAATATTTTACCAAAGCAGTGTATTTTCTTTCCTGGGAAGGCGGGGGTTGTCTTGGGGGAGGGGGGTGGGATCGTCGGAGTGGGGGTGGGGGTGAGTTAGCCTAGAATCCATTTCAACATGTCTGCCCTCTTCTACTTTGGTTCCTGGCAATAACTTGCAATGTTGCGTTTCATAAATCCAATCAAATTCTGTAAAATGACGTACGCCAGTCAATTGAATCTATAAAAATGCGCGTAGGAGAAAAAATTACACCAGGTGGGAGTAGAAGTAGAAGTGGAGTAACAAAGACACGTACAGATTGTTGAAGCAAGGGTTTCAAGTGTTTCCATCATTTCGCAATTATTGGCTCACTTACGCGTGATTAGATCTACTAGTAGCAATAAACAATGTAATTGGAAACTCAGGTAACAGTGCAAAGCATTATTGCAAAAGGGATGGAATATCGAAAATTAGAAATATATGACAATTCTTTTAATAACATTCTGAGCCGTTTCATATCCTTTGTGTTTCCAATAAACAAATAAAGCTTAATTTGTAAATAGTTAATGACAAGAATACTGTAGCCCGATGAAGTCAGACGGTCGGCAGACGAAATAGTAGCTGATAATTTCTGTTATTTCTTTACAGCTATTGACAAACTTAACTCTGTTTGTTTATTGCTGTGACATATGTCACCAAAAACTTGTTATACATGGTGGTAGCAATGTTAAAGAAATAATTTCCAAGTTACAAAAGTGGAACACATGTCTTGGGTCATGCAGGCAATGTGGTTACAGAGTTGTATACACTGCGTTACAAATCTTAGAAAATAAAAAAGACTAAATGTTATTTAAGCTCCATTCACTGCCGTTTGCTGTTGCCGGTCACATTCTGTACAGCATATTTGACGGGTGACGCTTCCTCGTCTTAAAGTCCTAAGAGGAGTTTGACACCGTCTGTAGCCTACATGTGGTGCGCTGGACAAGAACAGATGCACTTTGCTGCTGGCTCCGAAATGTTTGTGATACCTCGGCATCGTTCGGCATCGCTCGGTATTCCTCGGCATCGCACAAAGCACCTTGTGCCACCAGGTGTCAGCACTGGTCGTCCCCATTAGAACAGTTTCGTGCAATGAGGACATGCTTCATAAATTCTTTGACAGATGTGACGTCATACGAGACCCTTGTCTGTAGCATTTCTGACAGGCAACGCACCAAAACCCGGGTTTCCATAGAAACAGTCAACACCAGACTCCGGAGCAGTGCCCAGGGCCAAGGAGAAATTCTAATATAAGCAGCCCTTTTTTAACCGAAAAGAGGAATAACCGCCTATAAAAAGGGACCCAATTTATATAAACAGCCTTTTTAATAATTACGTATGTTACGTATTTTAGTAACCTGTGAACATTTGTAGCTCATCCCGTTTTCTCAGCTTATAGATTATTGTCCCCGTAACTCTGGTATAATTCCGGCAATGACGTCACCATCTATTCGTATTTGTCACATTCCCCCTTGAGATGACGTAAGACACGACAACCGTGACTGCAATAAGGGACGATACTATGCCGACCGTGTTGAAAAAAAGGGCAATTTTCCCCTTCGTCCGCGCCCCGGAATGGTCATATATGTGAGCAGCATTGTCGGATTGGACTGAAAAAGATAAAAAATAGTATTAACGCTGTTACGATATTTCCATATTTCAAAACATCTTACTATTTTTGAAGGATATTAATACGATAATACTAGTAGAATATTCATTATGTTACATGTTGACTAATTATTCATTAATTATAGAAGCTCAGACTGTATCCAATTCATAAATCAATCCTAAACCCGCTATTAATGCTAAGACAACGATTAAATGTTTTAAATCATGCCAGTAGCCCAAAGAATTACAGCATGCTGCAAAACGAATAAAAGTTTCTTATAGGCCAGACTACGGGGACAATTATAGATTTTATATATATATTATTTCCCAGCAGACACTATCGTCCTCTGGCGATCAAATTGCATATTTTGTTTTCTTTAATTCACAAATTTTTGCACAAGAGGGGGGAGGGGGTCCAAGAATTGTCTTACTTTTGATATCCATGATTTCAACTGATCAGCTGATGTAAAGCATTATCACGTTCATTGTTCTTTTGCCGCTAGAGGGCAGTTGTGTGCTATAACGGGCACGTGGGTCATTTGGTTGATTGCATTAGCTGTGACACTTACTGGAGAAGACAACCGCAATCAGCCCGAATAAAACATTACAGCACAGCATCACGAAAATCGACAGAGATATGTAGCTCTGAGGTTGTTGCTGGTGTGTCACTATCAAAGCACTTGGACCGACACGTGACTGGGCTGTCATGACAACCGTTCCTTGAAGACCAGTACTGGAAAAGATAACATACACGTTTATTCAAATGTCAACATATCGGTAAATTCAAAAGACAACTTACCGGTATATTAAAANAAATATTATTGCATAAATGGATGAGTTTCTTCAAATAGAAAAATTAGTAAGCAATTACGTTGACTATCATAATCCTTGGCTAAGACCTAAGCTATATATAACTGTATCTTCTGATGGCGCATTGAAATCTCTGTGTCAAACTGGAAGGGTTCCAAAATTTATGTCGTAATAAACGGCGCAGATGCAGAGCGAAGAGAATATAAGAAAAAAAACAACCCTGGAGCAGTTCCGACTCCGCACATGAGCTTCTACCCTCTACCAGGGCCGCAGTTATTATTGTGGACATGTTTGCTGACATCAGACCAAAATGACCGTCTATTTATCTAGAGACATATCTGTGAATATCTGTGGAAAATCAATTTGTCGCCCTGGTAGAGGGTAAAGAGCTTCCATCATTCACTTCGAACGGTGCGAGAGTGTCAGCAACTAGTGTTTGTAAAATGGGGCCCATGCTTACCACATTTCAGTCCAGGTTCATCACTGTTATCCGGGCAGTCGGGATCGCCATCACAGTACTTTTGAACCTCAATACACTGTCCAGTGCCACACTGAAACTGGGTCACTGAGCAATCTAGGAAAATGAATTGGGAACATTTCCTTTTTGCATTTCTTGGCCGTGGGGTGTACATGTAGCTATGTCTCACTATACCATTACTTTTAAAACAATGATGCTTTAATAACATGGTACTCTAAAAGTTTGTTGTAAGTAACCTAAGCTTTATGATAGACTATTTATTAAAACTAGTTTGGTTTCTGATTAAAAATAGCAACTAACTGCAATTCATTTCATCACTCCCGTCCTCGCAGTGTTCAGTTCCATCGCATATCTGATAGTCCATAATACACTTGCCGCTTGTTTTACACTTGGTTTGTTCTCTTAGACAAGCTGAAATAAAAAAGATATACACAAACGTCTCATAACAATGCAAGCAATCATGTAATGGGATATATTCACTGTGCAATTGATTCCTTTCTGGTACATTGTAGGCCTACCTACATGACAATGGTCTCATTTCACCCTTTATCAAAAATCGGGCTTACATTAGCCCTATAAACGACTGATTGGATATTCTCATTCTGCAGGTAATGTTTCCGTTAAAACTGTTTTGTACCAACTGTACGAATATTATTTTAATTATTATTGTAATTGTGATGTGATGTCTACGGTAGGTTCTTTTCTCTTCTTTGTCACTACACCTTATCAAAAGATAAATTAATGAAAAAATAGTAATAAATAGATAAAGGAATAAATAAAATTGTAAAAATCAAGTTGTACATGGCATATTTTGAGGGGGGCTTGAAGCATTCCAACATCTTGTCGTCTAATTAAAGATATTTCAGGCGAGTGTGGTCAGGCGAAAAATCACAAAACAGATGCGTAAGTACTTGTTTACTTACTGCAATTAGGCTTTTCATCACTTCCGTCAAAACAGTCATCTTTGCCGTCACACCAACGACTTTTATCATAGCAAAGGCCATTCTCACACCGGAACTCCCATGACCCGCATGCTGCAACAAAAAACAACAACTACAGGATCATATTACCAATTAAATCTGATACCTTCTCAAGGCATTATCATTGTCTGATATTTCATACAATGATAGTGAGAAGACAGAGGTCATCCTTTGAAGAACCGTCAAAACAAATTGTATATCTAAGTGTTTTCTTGTCGATATGACTGATCGCTTATTGTTGCTGGCTTTAATTGGTGAAAATCTTGACTTATCAGGGCAAATCAAACAGTGATATTGTGCTATCAGAAGTTATTAAATCAATCAGTGTCAGTCCTAGAATACCAATGATGTTTTCAATAAAATATGTTTGTCCTTATTTTAATTTTCTGATCAACTGTGCTTTCATGTAGTCATTATATAGAACCTTTGGACCTCGATATTTTATTGATTGTTTACGGAGCCAATAGGGGAAGATAACCCGTTGAGACAGTAGGGAAGAATGCTTTCAGGAAAAATCGGTGAGACAATAGGTGATAACATTTTCAAGAAAGACCGTTTCTGTACAAACACGTAAGTCCCTGTTTACAAAAGACAAATTATGATCCTGACAGGAATGGCAGTGCGCTAACAACCGAAGCCCGTTTCCCATTACTTTGTGCAGGTGACATTCGTCCATATACTAACCCCAATACCCCCACTAACTCTAATCATATATGGGACCCCGGACTTCCATTCCTCGAACTACCATTCCTGTCACACCGTCTCTTAAAATGTCAGCAATAGCATTCGCCCCAGCTACCAATATCTTCTAAGAGTGAGATTTTGTTTTTGTCTACGACCAACTTACGGCACCAGGTTTCATCACTACGGTCCTGACAATCTAGTCGTCGGTCGCACAGTTTGGACCCCGGTATACACTGACCAGACGAACATTTTCCCTGGCTGGACAGGCAGGCTAAAGGGGAGGAATATGTCTTCATATATTCATGTACATTTTATCTACAGATTTTATTATTAAAAAAATGAAAAGGGGAAGAAATGTTCTGCCAAACTGTAAATGAGATACGCAATAGGGGGGGGGGGTAGTATATATTCAAGAAGTATAAAAGTACGGCAGAAGTGATTTTAATAAAAAAAGAAAAGAAAGAAAGAAATGTTAAAATTCAACTCCAACAGCATGAAAATGAGATTTTTAACAATTATGTTCACATAAAACGGTACATGTTTATATGTGTAAAACATAATACAATGATAACGTTTTCAAGAAATAAGGCGGGATTAATAACCCAGTGCATCTTTGAATCTTTTAAGTTGTCCTCGTTCAAATTACGCTATCGTACCAAAACAGTATACAAAATAAAAGTATGAGTATGCGATAAAATAATTTCATGACAAGCCACTAGCGCACCCTGTGGACAGAGAGTAGTTCAAATGGGCATCTTTATATAACTATACATATACAATGTACTTTTATATGTAGTAGCTGTGAGCTGTAATCTTACTGCAGTTTTGAAGCTCATCACTCCCATCCGGGCAGTCAGGAGTGCCGTCACACCAGTGATCCTCGTGGACGCAGAGGGGGGTCGTCTGGCAGCGGAACTGGTTCACCAAACACGCTGATTTACAATAAATAGATGCATCGATTATGAAGGCTATATTACGTTAAAAGGCATAGATCTATAAACTACTTGCATTCTTTTCTAGATGTGAACGTCAGTAATTTATCAGAATCCATGGATTCAGAACCTACTTCAAGTACTCACAATTCTGAGCTCTATACCGGTAGATGACCTTACTTGGACCCTAATTATTTGGTCCTTATTATATTTCATAAAAAAGATTTTATAAACACAACGAGAAAAAAAATAATTAGAAAAGAATAAGATGAATTTTCTAAGAAAGAAGGAAAGTTGTTTTTCTGTGCAAGATTGATGCACGACATTTTTCATCTTTGGCTATCTACATTGTGACGGTTGCGACCAATCGCAATGACTATGACTGCAGACAACTGGCACAATCTCAGCATTTACAAGTACTTTCAAGAAATCACCTTCGCATTCGCAGAAAATAGATCTACGCATTCGATACCCAAAACATAACAAATATAAGAGGAATTTGATGACTCCTCGTGTTCGTGAAAGTTGCATTTATTGCATAGCTTGTGCCTTTAATATTTCCATGAATAGTCAACATGAAATAAGAATAATAATGCCTGTATTTGCTTGAAATATTTCGATCGTTTAAGTTGTAAAGGCCTACTTACGACATCCAGCTTCATCTGAGTAATCACCACACTGGTTTCTGTTGTCACATTTAAGAGATGGTCTGATACATTTCCCGTTGTCACATCTAAACTCGGTGTCCGTGCACACTGCAAAAATATTTGATTAAACAGGAACTCACTTTTTCAAAACATTTCTAAGAAAAAACGGAGAAATATACTTGTATTCGAGCGTAAAGAAGAATCAGATTTAAAATTAACTTTAGATAAATTATCAGTAGTAGTGTTACATCAAATTTATAAATCATCAAGCCATTAAACACATCACGTTAGGGCCAAGTGGCCATTTATAGCAACGTGTGAATGCTCACGTGCACTAGGTTATAACCTCTTTCTCGGTCTGTTACTAAACCACGTGAATCCCTTGGTTGTTCCTGACCTACTTATTCTAGCTCCATCAACAATCATTGGGTCCATCTTACTGTTGTGCCCTTTGATATTAATGTTCATTAATTCTAAGACCAGACTAAATTGATAAATTGGTCAACTAGAGTGACCGAAGCTAGTTTTGATAAAATCAGTATTTTTATCGCAGCAATACATTTTTCTTTTCAAATGCTGAAAAATGCATTCGGCATTGCTGTGAAAGTATGAATTCCTACAGTAGACCAACGGAAAACATTCATGTTACTGTTTTTATATGCCTTAAAGCACCTATACGCTTTTTCCTCGATCAAATGAATTTTTTCTGAAAAAGAAAAGGAAGTTTCTCGTACTCAGAAATCATTGCTCGACTTGAATTCTCTACTTTAAGCAGTTATTTATTTATTTTATGGTATGTTCTTGTATATATCACTGTGAACTCTCGACGCCATGTACTTCAACTTAAGGGTTTTATAGTCTTTTAAGGTATCGATTGGAAAAAATAGGAGCTTTGCAGGATGGCAGATATATTGAAACTACGTATGACTTTGGGAAAAGCATATGGTGAACCTTTTAAAATTGCTCACACTTTGTCCGTTAAACATCATGTTTTAGAATAAAAAGATGGAATTCGCCTTCCTACCAGTTTTATCAGACCCCGGTTTCACAAAAAAAAAAGCTTGGCTTAGTTGAGAATGCTGTTACACTGTTCCTGATAGGTTAAGACGTGCGCATGTGACCATGTGACCATGTAACGCTGGTAATTAAGTTCTTACCCAGGGTAACTGACTTTATTTTATTTTATTATCTTATTTTTTTTCAATTATTATTATTTTTATTTTAAATTTTTATTATAATTATTATTATTATTATTGTATTTTTTTTTTTTTTTTTTTTTTTTTTTTTTTTTTTTTTTTTTTTTTTTTTTAAACCGTGCTTGGCCTTACCGCAGTTTTGCATTTCATCGGAGCCGTCACTGCAGTCGTCCTCCCTGTCACACAGCCAGCTCTCCCACACACAGGCACTACCGTCCAGGCACGCCCACTGGAAGGCACCACAGGCTGAAACGGGATCAAACAGAATAGAGATATTCTCACAGGATCAAATAGGATAGAGCAGTTCTTATAGGATCAAACAGGTTAAAGAGCCTACAGTGTATTCTAAAAGACGTCACACATTTTACAGCAGCTCACGTTATACATACTACACATCATGGGTAAGAAGTGTCTCTGACGATGATTCACAACGAGAGTCTTCTCTTATTTACGCAGTAATATACATGTATGTAGTAGCAATATATCATTTAAATACATGTATATGTCATCGGATATATTACTGCTATGTATAAAAATAAAGAATCAAACGAAGAACTACCTGAGGAAAAAAATTACAGCTACAGACACAGTTATAATAATAATAATAATAATAATAATAATAATAATAATAATAATAGTAGTAGTAGTAGTAGTAGTAGTAGTAACAGAACACATACGGTAGGGGGTCGTTGGTATCGCCGTGCTGCTCGTGCCAGGAGTGCTCGTGTTGACGGTAGTGACCGGACTGTGCGTCATAACAGTTGAACGAAGCAAGGAGGCGGTAGTCGTCTTAACTGTTGAAGTTGGCGTAGAAGTTGAGACTATTTTCGTCACGGTAGAATAGGTGTCACCTGTTGTGACGAAGGATGTGGTACCCGTTGTGCTGGTGACATTTTTCTCTTTGAGACTTGTTGTAACGGACAGGGTTGGCGTCGCAGGAGTAGAAGTGGCTGCTGTCAATAATGCAACTAGAACCGGAGTATTACATAAATTAAAATCAAAATAATTTTGGACTGATACAATAGTAATGTGCGATTTATTTTCGAGACATGTTTAAATTCTATATAAGCTTTTTGCAAAAGAAACCAGTTCTTATATTTTTTTATCTTTTTGAAAATCCCCTCTTGTTTAGTACATAGATCATACCGGTACCTGAAAATTTTACTTTGCTGATATCAATTTTCCACCCAGTGAAGGCGTCTCCTTCTTCCCTCACTGCGTTATTAAGGGTTTCCACCGCCTTCCCTACCATCTCGTCGCTGTTTGTCTTGAAGCCAATTTTGTATGTAACACGGACACTACCAGCTCTAAAATATTAAAGTGCAAATGTACAAGACCATGACCAAAACTTGCCCGGCGGTAACTGCCAAGATTAAATATTTGAATTTTGCTTCACAGTTCATGGTTGCGCTAGTCCTACAAAGGTATTAGTCGTTTAACCTACTAAGAAATCGCCTCTCAATGCATTTTATGCCAAAAAGCCCTTAAGATTTTACCATGGCAAAAAAAAGCTTAGTAAAGGGAAAATGTGAAATTGCAAAGAACAAAATAACAGTTTTTTTTTCAAGTGAGCATTACCTAAATTGCGTCACCTGACAGCCCGCGTACAGGTGAGCAAACCTGGAACGTTTGTACACAGCATCTATCTGAAGTGAAACGGTAGACTCTTACATTTACCTGGAGTTGCACGCTAAATAAACTGAAACTGTATCCTCTATTTAAGTTTCATAAGACGATTTAATTTAAACACAATTGACGATCTATTCTTTCTGAGCGTTATTCAACATAATATTTAAGATATATTAAGAAGATTATTTTGTACTTCCCTTATATTACCTAATAAATAAATAAAATCGCAACAAGTCTAGGTTTTTTGTGTCTAATACTAGTTAGGGAAGTCAAAATGGATCCCTCTCTCTCTCTCTCTCTCTCTCTCTCTCTCTCTCTCACACACACACACACACACACACACACACACCTCTGTACAGAAAACGTATGCCAGGTTTTTATATTCTTTCGATGCTGGATCTTGTAAATCTGGGGAGTAATTCCAGTTTGATATTGTCAACTCTCCCACAACTGTCTTTTGTGCCGCTGGAAAAAATTAAAAAGTATCACGATATGTGTACTTTTTTTGTCTATGGCGTTAAATTATCCCCTACTACTTATTTCACGTATTCACAAGTTGTTTTTAAACTGTACAATAAATGATGGAAATAAAAGATGCAAAGTCAATTCACTGAAAAGCCTAGAAAGTAATCAAGTGTGAATATAATTTTCTTAAGAGTCAAGAATTTTTTTAAAAATTGTTTTCACGTTTAGCAAGAATGGGAAATGTCAGAGTTAATTACATGAGATTTTGCTTGATTTTTTAATTTTAAAATAGAAAAATTAATAGTTTGAAAGATCTCTTGAAAAGAAACAGATGTGAACAGAAAAGAAATTGATGTGAATTGAAAATGAAAGCATGTTTGGAGGGAATCACTATTAAAAATCTGTTTTATAAATTTGAAAACCGTTATCTTGTTAAAGCAATAATGATATTTAAAATGTTTTACCTTCGTTTGTATTTTGAGCTGGATCGGATGCTGAAAATTTATAAATGACAAATAAACACTAAATTTTAAAAGTCAATCATCCATTGAAAATCAAAATATATCGATACAAATATCACCGTCCCAAGATATCAATGCGGTAGGCCCTTGAAATGAAATCACCTTCTCTCAACGTGGCTACAAATCTACATGAAATTTTAACTGTTAATCCTTTGTAACTTTCCTAGAAAGTAAACACACTTATTGTACATTACTGGCACTTCTCGAACAAAAATCCTGTAAACCCATTTCAAGTTTCTTTTATTTAGTGCTTAAAAGTGAACAATGAAAATAAGACTTACTTGCAAAATATATCGATACAAATATGGCCGCCCCAAGCACGATAGTCGCTAATACAGAACAAACCACAAAAACAGAAAAGCGGGCTGAGTTTTTCTTTTCTGAAGAATGGCTGCTGCTTTCGGTCGCAGACGACTGTGGGGATGGCGTGCTCGTCTTGCTTTTAATATCTGATCCATTAATATTTGGTTCAATTTTTATTTCTATATTCTTGGGATTGAGGCCATTCTGAATGGCGCCGTCGTTCATGCTGACGTAGGCAGCGTTGTCGTATGCATGGTTCGAGTCTGATGTCGTCTGCTGATCCATCGCAGGGATATAGAACGATAGCTGGTTCTGAAATTAAAGCGTTAATTCAGAGCATAAAATCATTTGCTTATACTGGGTTATTTTTTAATGTTATACATGTATATAGGGAACAAAGTTGCATTATGACAAGGTGTCGTTCAGAGAGCTGAATCCATGGTTGGCCCTACACGTTCAACACAAACACATACAGAGAAAGAGAGAGGAGGGGTGATGTAGTTATTTCCTTGTTTGAATTTGAAAAAATAATTGGTAGTGATAAGACATAAGTTGTTATAATGGAATTTTAGTAGACATAATCATATANGCGGTTGTTGTCCATAACCCGGCTGTTGTCCATAACCCGGCTGTTGTCCATAACCCGGCTGTTGTCCGTAACCCGGCTGTTGTCCGTAATCCGGTTGGCCGGGAGCTTGGTCGTAGGTTGGAGGAGGGTACGACTTTCCGGGGTCGTTTGGGTCTCCCATTGTGACGTCTCTTTGCTGAAGCTGACAAGAAACAGTTTCCTTTATTACATTGTCTTCTTTACTCAAAAGTAATTACTAATTAATGATTTGATTAAGTAATTATTTCACTAGTCAAATATGCCACACTAATGTACATGTACATGTATTTTTGTTGAAGGAGTTTCGTTAAAAATTATATTTATCAATATTTTCATTAGTTTGTAGGCCTACTGAAATGGGAATTTCCTTTAGATGGAGGAAATGTGGCCGAATGGCTTTTGTAATACGTCTGTTGATACATGACCTCAAATTTGAAAGTCAGACGCACAAAAAATAATTGAAATGTTAAGCTTCATCTTTGAGGTCCTATACTTTCTGTAGTCGGAGTAAGAGTAATCTGTAGTCACACAGCAAAAAGTAAATTCAAGATGTTTATGGATATGAAAAATACGAGACGCGAAAAAAAACGCTGAATGAAAATTATTTATAAAACCATCTTGTCCCTTCATTCTTTCGGGAGACCTCTGCTTAGGTCCTGACCGCTGCTTGTTGTGCCTCATCAAAAAGGCAGAAAATACGTCGCTAACGCCAGATTTGTACCACAACTAACATCACAGGCTCTTGGCTCTCTGGTCAATTAAGCCTTATCCTTGACAAATTTCTTTTTATCATTAATGATTACCAGAGGCTGCGACAGTGTTGCACGATCAATATATGTGCAGTTGATGCTCACGTGACCCGCAACCATGGCTGAAAAAACTCACCCTTAAGTGCATCCTAATAATCAGAGAACCCTCAAATACCAATACACAATACGGTGTTTGTTATCCATTTATGAATAAACATAGTATGAGGAAATTAAAGCAAAACATTACCATGGCTGCATCAGAATTCAGTGTAGATGGCATAATTCTACCAGCCATTCTTTGACGGTGACCTTATGAGTTCGACTACATATCAGTGTTTATCCTTTCAGTGAAATATTAAATACATCTGCTCATTTTATGATCATAAGACTATATGTGATAAACATGACTATCACGCCTTATAAGAGAAAAAGTACTTTTTTTCTTTTTTAAGGTCATTTCGCTCTGTCCTTAAATATTGTTATTCCAGACGATCAAGGTTTTCAATCTGGCCATTAAACGGTCTATTAAATAGCGCTCCGTAACAATATATTTAAACCTACCTTCCACCAAGAAGAAGAATTCTTCCTTTGTCAAGTCGGATACTAAATTTGTCCAGATGAAAAAGACAAAAAGGGGTAACTTACCGTCCGCCAGTAGGTCCCACAGTTATTTATGCCTCACACCCAAAAATCTCATGAATTTGAATACGCAGCCCGCAAAATATTCCAAAGAAGTGCCCATTTTCTTATATACATCCTTTGCTTTAGGATGGGTGTATTTCAGATCAACAGATTCTTAGAAAAAACTTACAGTTTTCAGTTCAAATATGCTTCTCCCTTCCCTGCGCTTCAAAACAAACGTCAACCTTCAGGTGAAAGAATTAGGTCCGTCCCGTTTCTTTGGTTTAGTTTATGAAGTCCCCATGGCAACAGACAATAGAAAGGTAAATAAGACTAAAAAGTGCACGCATTGTTATTGTCCATGCTACAACGGGCAAGAATAGCGTGTTCACCGTGAACACGAGTCTATTTAAAGGGCGAAATTTGTGAATCAAAAGCAAATTTTATCTTTCAAAAAGAGAACTATTCACTGAGGACCCAGTGGCTATGTAAAGCGGCCGAGGCACAGTAGACCTGGTATTGATCTTAGGTTAACAAAAATGGCGAATCAATACTTCTAAGATGTTACCACAGAGAGAGAGAGTGAGAGACGCGTATTAATAGCTGCACATATATATGTGGTATCACGCCCTATTTTTTTCGCTTTTTACCTTTTTTACTTCTCCTTATCTTAAACTTTCTTTCTCTCTCTCTCTCAGTCTCAAATTGATTTTTTTCTCGACACATTAATGCAATGCTCCCACAACGATAATTACACCGTAATCGTTTAGCACACATTTATTCCAAAGAAATTCAGTGATAGAAATGTAATCGAAAACCGTCCACAGTTGTTCTATTATACAGAATATGCTTTACACACACACACACACACACACACACACACACATATAAACATGGAAAAACATTTTAATTGATCATATTTACGTTAAAATATAAAATGCCCACGTTAATATGCACATCTATACACGATCGCTTGTTTGAAATGTAATGTAAATAATTTTACTCAGCCGGGCAGTGCATTGCTTTTGCCAAAATTGTGATAAATACAATTAGCCACAATGTTATGTGAAATTACGCATGTAATTCTTCGAACACAGCCCTTAACTCTAAACGACGACGCGTCTTTGAACGCTCTGACTTTCCTCAGTCCAGAAAACAATACGTTCAGACAGGGGTTACTGACTTTCTTTACCTAACACGTTTTTCAAATTGAAAAAATAAAATAAAAAGACAAAGAAGGAGAGAACTTTGAATAGTTCAATAGCTACATGTATACTGACTTCCTATCCAAATAACACTAACAACAAATATCGATGTAAAAACATATGGTGGCGGTGATTTATTTAGAATGAAGTATGAAACAATTTTGTGAATTCGAACTTGGACGAAAATCTCTCTTCAAATAAACATGACTTTTTCAGTTACTTTAATTAAGAACCTTTACTTTAGAAATAACTACACACACTGGACAAAAGAAGTGTCACCCCCTAACTCAGAGTAATAAAAGTAGGCAGATCTTGGGTACTTATAATGCTTGGTCTACTTATAATGTGACTAATGAGTATAAAACCGCTATACCATGGAATTGTATTGCTGGTCTTGTACATGTACAGCAAATGTTATTCCTGTCTTCCTCCAATATGACAAGATACAGGCAATTATCTAACGGTTATAGGTGCAAGTTATTAACCTGAAGAGGCGGAATATAAGCAATGTCAGAATAGCGATACAATTGAATTGTTCAGTCAGAACCGTGCAGAGGGTCTGGTCTCGGTATAAAAACACTGGATCAAGATACAAATTGCCTCTGATTGGTCGTCCAAGAAAAAATACTGGCCGTGAAGACCGACGACTGATTTTGATGTCTAGGTTGTCAAAGTTCGACACTGCTTGTCAGTTGACAACACAGTGGAACAATTTCACACATAAGAATGTGTCTGTGAAAATTGCTAGGCGTCGGTTACATGCTCAGAGAGTGTACAGCAGGGTAGCAAGACTGAAACCTCTTATATCGTTACAAAACAGGCAACGTAGAGTAAACTAGGGTCAACAGGATCTGGAACTGGACAGTTCATGACAATTGGTCCTATATATTTTTTCTGATGAGTGTCGCTTTGGTCTGACCTCTGATGACAGACGGGTACTATGCTGGCAAACTGCTGGTAAAGCATTTGAACCACATGCACTGAATTTTCGAACCCGGAGCAGCATATTCATCATGGTGTGGGGCTGCATCAGCATCCATGGCTTGGGCGCATTGATAGTGGTTAATAGAAACATGAATCACTAGAAATATATCGATGTTTTGGAGTCAGGCTTGCTACCATCTATTACTAACATGTTTGGTGACAGGAATTATCCATTTTTTCACCAAGATGACAATGCTCCTTGTCACAGGCCCAGAGCAGTTGATGATTGGTTTGACCAACAGGACATTCGCAGGGAGATGTGGCCTGCCCAGAGTCCGGATGCAAACATAATAGAAAATGTGTGGAATGATATGTCAAAACTTTTGACAAATGCCCGTCTAACCAGCAGAGAAACTCTGTTATATTCAGTGTTTCATGCTTGGGCCAGCATAAGCCCTGAACGCATCAGACAATTATATGAAACCTTGCTTCGAGGACTGGCACCTATTATTAGGTCACGTGGCTATGCCACTAAGTACTAATTTTGGACTTGAAACTGCATATTTTGGTAGAATGTATATTTTGTTCTCATTTTGTGATTTTTTGTGAAATTTGATGTTAATAAAATGATACTAGGAGCATATCATTCCACAGCCATTTATCTCCCCCATAGTATTGGGTCAGTAGGGGTGACACTTCTTTTGTCCAGTGTGTGTATGTAGCGGCTGCGCCAATGCCAAATATTAAATACTTATTACATTAGACGCGTTCATTAATCAATCCTATTTGATTCAATATACGTCTTTTGAGCCAACTATATATATATATATATATATATATATATATATATATATATATATATATATANGTGAAATTACGCATGTAATTCTTCGAACACAGCCCTTAACTCTAAACGACGACGCGTCTTTGAACGCTCTGACTTTCCTCAGTCCAGAAAACAATACGTTCAGACAGGGGTTACTGACTTTCTTTACCTAACACTTTTTTCAAATTGAAAAAATAAAATAAAAAGACAAAGAAGGAGAGAACTTTGAATAGTTCAATAGGTATACTGACTTCCTATCCAAATAACACTAACAACAAATATCGATGTAAAAACATATGGTGGCGGTGATTTATTTAGAATGAAGTATGAAACAATTTTGTGAATTCGAACTTGGACGAAAATCTCTCTTCAAATAAACATGACTTTTTCAGTTACTTTAATTAAGAACCTTTACTTTAGAAATAACTATGTAGCGGCTGCGCCAATGCCAAATATTAAATACTTATTACATTAGACGCGTTCATTAATCAATCCTATTTGATTCAATATACGTCTTTTGAGCCAACTATATATATGTATATATATATAAATATATATATATCACCGGGGTCCAGGCTGCAACTATCCATGTCGTTCTTACGATGTGTTTTATTCGTAAAAGCAGTTGCTCAGAATTTCTGCCAGAATCTCATGGATAATGTTACGTAAGCTCCGCCGGCTATTGGGTTATCATTTGACATTGCCAGAAATGGAATCCGTAGTTCTGTATATTCAATGCTTATGATTGGATAGTTTCTTTTGTACTGGCCAGTAAATTCCAGAGCGAATGGATATCACAGTACGGTCCAGCCGAAGAGGTAAATTCGCCAATATTGAATACTTTGCCTTAAATGCATTTTTCTCTTACTCTTGTTTTCCAACAAAAAAAAAAAAAAAAAAAAAAAAAAAAAAAAAAAAAAAAAAAAAAAAAAAAAAAAACAGAAGCGAATTCCACAGCTGTCCAATATCACAGTGAATTTCTCATTGAGCTGCTTTTAAAGGGTGCATTCCCAGAGATTTAGATCGTTCCAGAGATTTAGATTTAGATCTACCTAACTCCATGGGGGTTCACGCTAAATTGCAGTCAGCCGAGCGCGCACCATAGTTAATTACCCCCTTACAGCTTTTAGTAGGCGGGACAGACGCTTAAGCCGGCTAAGCTGACAGTAATCTAGTGAGACTCCCCACAGGGATAGGTTGATCTAAAATCTATGGGAATGGGGTCAAAGTCTTTTTTAAATATATTGTCTTTTTTCTTTTTTCCCGGTAAGTTTGAATGGGCTCATCCCATCAACAGCAGCAATGGGTTGGAAACAACGAGAGCCACGACCACGACGACAATGAGAACAGTCACAAGCATGCCCGTAATGTTCAGACCGAGGGCGACCTTGCCCTTGGTCCTCGCCGAGGCGAAGTCGTTATCGTCTGCAGCGCTGCTTGACATAACTAGTAAAAAAAAAAAACGTCATATCAATTTAGTACTAAAACCGAAAAATTTTGAATAAGAATGCACATGCAACAAGAATTTTTAAAAATTTCACCAATAATTGAATCCCCCCTTCCCCCTACCTTATTGTTCTTTAAATTTTCATTATTACAATAAGTAACAGCGAAGCAGTAATAATAGTAGTACTATTTCTTACTACGTAAGTAAAAAATTAATTAATTAAAAAACCATCAAATATAAATAAAATAGAATAAATAAATAAATAAATAAATAAATAAATGGGCAACGTGTCTTACCCGAGAAAATAAGAGCAATGATTCCGAATAATAAGTTGCAGCACAACATGACAAAGATGGAGAAGCCCAGGTAACTGGACGGTCGAGACTCAGCGGCCTGGTTTATGATCACAGTACCACCTGCAGGGGCAGTCATCACCATCGTCTGCTGGGTCCTGTTAACACAAGGGGAAATATACATCAAATCTTGTTATGAATTGGCCGTGATCAGTGTACCAGTATAAGCATTATATTATTTGTTTTCAATCAAAATGGTATTTTTATATTGACAAGGTTTGTATCGTCGAGTGTTTTCGACAGCTGTTACATTTTGGTTACAGTTCCAAGCATCCAGAAATTAACTGAAATCGAACAAACGGCGTCTTTATCCATCCTTTTAAAGGGAACAGAAAAAACAGATTTATAAATAAATAAATAAGTAAAAATTTACCCTCCAACGCCAACATATCCAGGTTGGGTGTCATAAGTGGGTGGTGCGTTTGGGTTTTCCATCTTTATTTCTGCTAGTACGTCTTGTCCTCTGTAAAAGTAAATAGACAGTAAACAACTGTTCAGATACATTTAATTGATAAATATAACATCGTGACCGATACAGACAAGCAATATCCCTGATAAAAGTAGGCCTAACAGGGGCAGATCCAGAGATATTTTCTGACAATCTTCCAAATTATCTTTGTTGATCCATCCTCCTTTTTTGACCGTCTTCCGACAGAAAAAAAATTAGATACGCGTCAATGTGAAGATGAAAAAACCCTGACCGTCTTTTGGAAGACCCAGAAGACGGCCTCAATCCTCCCCTGCCTAAAATAACTTTACGGTTTATAATATGAAAAAAAATAATTAAAGAAACGTTGTAAGTAATATGCTCATGTTTGTATAATGGAGTAGCGTTTGTTTTACTTTTTAAAGCCAGTGATATAACGTTGTTTTTTTCTCATCATTGATTTCCCTATTGCCAATATTCCCTATGATAACAATGCAGTTACACGTACACATAAGTTCACAAATCACGTATTTTCTGCGCGATTGCATGGTCAGTGCTTAATACTGAATTCCTAATAGAAACCTTAATGCCCTATTATACGCCCTGCTCGCTAATCGATGACCACTCCTGTCAAGTTTGGCGTACTTTCCTATTGGTCATTATGCANTGTCATAAGTGGGTGGTGCGTTTGGGTTTTCCATCTTTATTTCTGCTAGTACGTCTTGTCCTCTGTAAAAGTAAATAGACAGTAAACAACTGTTCAGATACATTTAATTGATAAATATAACATCGTGACCGATACAGACAAGCAATATCCCTGATAAAAGTAGGCCTAACAGGGGCGGATCCAGAGATATTTTCTGACAATCTTCCAAATTATCTTTGTTGATCCATCCTCCTTTTTTGACCGTCTTCCGACAGAAAAAAAATTAGATACGCGTCAATGTGAAGATGAAAAAACCCTGACCGTCTTTTGGAAGACCCAGAAGACGGCCTCAATCCTCCCCTGCCTAAAATAACTTTACGGTTTATAATATGAAAAAAAAATAATTAAAGAAACGTTGTAAGTAATATGCTCATGTTTGTATAATGGAGTAGCGTTTGTTTTACTTTTTAAAGCCAGTGATATAACGTTGTTTTTTTCTCATCATTGATTTCCCTATTGCCAATATTCCCTATGATAACAATGCAGTTACACGTACACATAAGTTCACAAATCACGTATTTTCTGCGCGATTGCATGGTCAGTGCTTTATACTGAATTCTTAATAGAAACCTTAATGCCCTATTATACGCCCTGCTCGCTAATCGATGACCACTCCTGTCAAGTTTGGCGTACTTTCCTATTGGTCATTATGCAGTTACGTGTATCGCCATTTAACAAGTTCACTGAGGGAGAAATACTTGCCATCGTAACCAAGGGCTCGCACAAACGACAAATAATAGACAAGAGAACAACACTTCTTTTACTGTTACTAACAAATAAACAATAGAGCAGGGCCCGCTTGTGACGCGAATAGCAGGAGCAAAGCAATCATTTTTCAAACACGAAAAGTGAGGACAATTTTTTTGCAATCTGTCTTCCCAAGTGTATGTGAGGAGTGAATTAACCTTTCCAACTTTCCGTGCTTACTTTAGAGGAATATGATGTTTGAAAGACTTCATCTCCCGACAAAAACAGAATTTATCCAAAATATTTGACATGTCGTATTATGCAAAGTCGTCTCTAGAGTATTTCATGTATTACAATACCTATTCACATACAGTAGTATGTTGATAAATGATTAATATAAATATGGATAAACAAATAAATTATCTTATTAATTAATTCATAAATTACATTTAAATTGACTATCACACTAATATGAATCCGACCATTTTAAATCTATTATATTAAAAGGCGTCTTGGAATGGCCAACACCCTAATTCACATCAACGCTTAATATTCTATAACAGTGCATGGTGAAAAAAAAACTACCGGTAAAACTTAAAAGTTGTAAACGTAATTTTTTAATATCAAAATCTCACTGACTTTGTTTTGTTCTCTTCTTACACAAAAACGGTTCTCGTCATAAAATTCTAAACGCTCGGAAGTTACATTTTCTAACTGATAATGAGGTATTTGAACTAAACATCAACAAGCTAAATGGTAGCTATGGATATTCATAATGACTCACAGTAAATAAACTTTGTAAATTAACTCGCATCTTTTAACAAGGTGATAAAATACGAAATTTGGTATCGGTGAGTCAAGTGGATTAATGAAATAAATAAATATTCTTGAAAATAATCATAGTATCCTAATCTCCTAATTTGACTTACCTGACACATCATTAATCTATTGACAAAAAGTGTAAGCCTTTTAATCTATTTGAACTACACAAACGGCAGAGCTACTAGGAAGTTCTGATTATTTACATATTACTCTTCACCACGAGATATCCACTTACCTTCAAGTTTCTGTGTCCACTCTACCGGTGTGTACTCGATTATATGCGCATAGGTGCGATCAATGGGGGGCTTATCACGCATGCGCTGGTAGCGTTCTCCAAAGTACCGGGGTCGTCTGTTTCTTTCGAACATCGCCTTTTTTCCTTCAGTAATTTATTTTGCGTGGCATCTGATTGTTCAGTTTTTATTTTTTTTTTCATTTAATGTCTTACTGTTTTTGCCTAAACAAGATTCAAAATTTGAATTGTCCAATGTGAATGAACTTTTGAGCACCCCTTCATTTGGCTCTCTGTTGCTACGACAAGCATTAGGTAATACCTGTGACACCCCCTGCGAAAAACTACATTTAAGTTCCAAGTCCAGTCTTAGATACGGGATCAATATTCTCCGTGATCTGTCGCCATAACAGAATTCCATTATCAAATTAGCGACAAAGTCCAATCGTTAAAATGTTTTAATGAAAAAAGTGGAATTCAACTTAAAGTTTTTAAATATATTGATTTAATTAATGGTATTTAAATAAAAGACAGTATATTTTGGGCAATTTTTATCACAACTTTACATCAAAATTCCCGAAAGCGATTGGACGCCGTTAATAATAAATTAGATTTTAAGGGTATACGAGGAACTGACCCAAATTTAGATTTTTTGTGTCTACACATCCTACTTTGCTTCTTATCATTACCAATTCGGACAGTAAAAGCTATACAATCTTCCAAATAAGACTACCTGCTGTCGATATCTGAAATGTACAGGTAGGTAGATATATAGTAGCGGTTAACGTTACGCTAAACATTTAGAGCTAAGTTATGTTAATCAAAATAATATAAAACCTCGGCTCTTAAAGCAGGACGAGCAATGAATCTTGAGTTGAAGAAAAATTGCATTTTAAAAGAAAAAAAAGTATTTGGTTGAACAATCTCGGATAAGATATCTTGCTTGGGCATGCTTGTTCTCGTTCTCTCTTCATTTCAGAAACTTTGTCAATGTTATATGGAATTGGATTTGGATTAGTGATCTACCACTTTCTTTGCTCGTTGCCGTGATACGCCATCAAGGCCTACTTTGGGATCGACCACCATTTTCTTTCCAAGGCAGTGCGTATGCTCTTAAAGCAACAGTATTATGAAATAATAGGCCAATTCCCATTCATTTTCTGGACACATTCTCTTAAAATCATTCAACTGGACGGTGTTTTGTTGTTGTTGTGTCACAGTTACCTCGGCTACGGTGTGGGTTTGACCAGTGGTTATAATAACGGCAAGTTCTAAAATCCACTTATTAATGTCACTATGACCCCGAGTCAATTTTCTTCAGCTTGACTTCACTCGAATTACCAACGCACAGACCACTGGTCGAAGAAAGAAAAGAAATCAATACTATTGGCGAGTTGTAGTTGCTATATACAACAACAACAATATAGTGCCCTTTGACAGTGGACGACTTGACCATTAAAATGTCGTTTGTTCAGACCGTATGCACCCCAGCGCCGCGCATACTTCATTAAATGATCCCGAGACACCTGATTACGTAAAAAAGTGAACAGATCGATGCGTACAGCAAATATACTAAGACTGCACTGTGTTTGATTGTCTTTAACAGATTGAAAGGAGTATCGAGTACAATAAAGTGTTAATCAACATACATTTGCTACGAGATTGTACAGTGGAATCCTCTAATAAAAGTATACTTACTACACGTGAAATTGGTGTCAGAATACATAGTGAAAAAGGCACTTCTCAACGCCTGGCCTCATACTGTACAGCATGTAGCATGCTAAAAGACTTGCTATAAATTATTGCACCTTTTCACGACTGTATTTTCAAAGAATGAATTACAGAAACACGCTTATTCGTTGTTCCATTTTCGTGTTACCTGTCCAGCCACCAATTTAATAATCACTTTTTTAAATAACCGAGTGCAGTAAATGACATACATTAAACTGGCTTGAATTCAATACGAACACATATTATTGAATAAAATCAGTAAGTACATACATCTGAAGACACGGAAGAAAGGTTCCCATGTCCCAGCCGTGCTATTGCTCAGGTTACCTGTACATCACTTTATAACATAAGGAAAGCTATATATATATATAATGGATGCAGATGATATAATGGCTGCTTATCTAAAAGTCAGTTTTTGTATCTTATATTTGTTATTAAAACAGGGGTGTATTCTGAGAGAAAACCATAACCTTTTTGCCATAACCTACTGAACCGCCCTTTTAGCTCAGAGGTGAGTCTTCTCATGACTGAAATTTATTGTAAGTATCCATAAAACACCTACAATAAATTTCAGTCATTAGAAGACTCTTTTCTGAGCTAAAAGGGCGGTTCAGTCCCCCCCCCCCCCCCCCCCCCACAACCCATACTTCCCACAGCCCTATAATAGCCAGGCAGGCTTGAAAGTGGCTACCACGGAAGAAAAAGACCACACTTTAAACACTGTATGAAGCTGGTAAGTTCTGCAGGTCAAGTAGCTCATCCAGAGTGTCGTTTCAAGGGACATGGGGTCGACGCTAAATCATGTGTGTATCGTTTCCGCTTGAGAACTATCGAGGCCGTAACTCAAGTGACCTTGTTGACCCCTGAACATATTGACCATGCAGCCCTAGAAACGCTGTCACCATTTGATTGTTATTGTATTTCCTTGTGACGTAATATCTCCGTAGAAACCATGGTTTGACCAAAGGGCAGGAGGGCACTGTAATTATATTACGGTTTATTATCGTTATTTTTGGCAAAGGTGCAAGGATAACAAATGGCCGGGTTCGTCGCGTCTAGGTTATCTTTTTGTCCAGACATTAAAATTGACATTTGTCGGTGTGGCGTTTTTGTCCATAAAACGCTAAAAAAAATCGAAATGAACTTAACAATAGCAGTTTTAGAAAACGACAGAAATAATCTTTAGGATCAGCCTACAATGTAATCTAGGCTTTAGTGAAATTATTAACTGACCAAAGTGCAGGCTCTGTTGTTAAAAGGTGGGAAGAAACGACAGCGAAATTATAGTGTCATTGACCTAAGTTATAACAATGTAGGTCAAATTTAACGCAACAAAAATACCATTGCTCTACAAAACATTAACAGCATTTCATACACAAGAGTAGAAATGAACCAAGAGGCTGCTGCTGTAAGAAAGCAAGGAGCGTGCACATATGTGTACACATGTAACCACTAACTAAACACCCAGCTGTCCAGGCATCCTTGTCGCTGCAAAGACAGGTGTATTAAGGTACACACCAACGCATTGCCTTTCCTGTCGCTGTTTTGGAGGAGAGGGACTCAAATACCACACCAAACAATTGCTTCTATAATAAAAAGGCCTGCCCTTTGACAGTAAAATTTATTATATACGCCTTTGAAGCTCTTTGTGCGAGTTTTTCTAAAGGTGCATTTGTCATACCCGAACAGGTAAGAAGTGTTAGCTTGTACATTGTACGGGTACTCATTCTAATGTTGACTTGCTCCACTGAAATTGAGGACGTCGAGTTGTTGTGAGATCCTTGCTGTTAAAGGTCACAGTCTCAGTTCTAGCTCTTAACCAAAATCTGGTCTCATTTAACGCCCTGGAGAAATAATGGATGGCTTTTAAAAACCTTCACTTTTATAATGAAATCCAAAGCTTTTGATATTTGTACACGCACAATAGTAAACTATCTTGAATAAAAAAATTCACAATAGGTGAGGGCATAGTGACGTTTGCTTTATAAAACTCAAGGTGAAAAACTCGTCCGATTCACTGCTATTTACCTGCCTTATTTATTATTAACACACCTCGAGGGCTGACGTGGTCTCTGTCAATATATAGATTTTGGCACAGCGGGATTTTATTGTCAAAGCAGAATTAATTATTGTTCGATTTGTTGACTTGCCAAATGAGTTTCATGACAGCGGATTTTGCTCAATCCGTTTTATGTCCACAGATTCACAAATCTCTGACCGGTTTTGTCGCACTGGACAAGCGTCAGAAATGCCTTGCAGGATATGCAATGTCTAATTTTGTTCAACCATTGTACTAATCTTTTCATATTGGAATTAGCTAGCCAAAACAACCCAAAACATGTGAGCGATTGTGCTTAGATGTCTTGATCAGTTCGTCGTTTAGGCAGCTTTTTCAGACTGTCTTTTTTTTAATTTATCCTCCACCAGGGATCTTCTCTGTCTTTTCTTGCTGTTACAATATTGGAAGAAGGAAGTCTATTTATCTACTTTTGTAACAGCTTCAGAAGACTGAAAAGACGTCGTTTTGCATGTAAGTGAATCTAAAAATAACGTGAAATGTACCTAACCTGACCTTTCAACTTTTACTGTCGTGCAAAAAATATGTAAACAAACAGGGGCTAAAATCCATTAACTGCAAACTTTCTCTAAGTGAACTTCGAAGCCCTTCTGTTGAGAATGCGAAAGAGTTTTGATTTTTTTAATCGATTTTACCCGCTTCGTAAATATTGATTTATTTTAACGGCAGGCATTTGTTTCAAGTATTTGCTCATCCACTATAGATGTCACCATAGCAACTAATCATGAAGAGTCCTTAAAATTCTACCTTCACTTGGCTCGGATACCCAGGCTATAAACGTGCCTTGGGTTTCAAACGTTTAAAAGACATTAACATACAAAACCAATGTACACACTCGGGGATGTCGCGTATACAAAGCCACCGCGTCGACATTCAAATTAAAGAGATTGGCGAAGCACGTCATATTCCTTTATTACTCGATATTACAAACAGATATCACAAATATTAATTTCATAATACAGCTGGCATGACCAGGGTGCATTTTGAGCATTTCTGTGCATAGGATATGCATTGCAGTGGCGGATTTAGGGGGGGGGGTGTCAGGGGGGTCCTGACCTCCCCCCTTCGATTTTTGAAAATAAATCACTAAATAGTTCCCTCTTGAAATTAGAACTTTGACTAGACGAATCATAGTTCTAAACCGTACCAAATGGCACCGTTCGCCCTGTAAAATATCAAAAAAAAAATTTTAGGGGCTCGGAACCCCACGCCAAAGGGGGTGGGGGGGGGGTGGGGGGGAGAGGGGGTCGGCTTTGCATCCGTGGCCTGTGATTCCTAAAAACTGGACCCCCCTGGATCCGCCACTGCATTGACAAGACACATATTGTAAAATTATTCACATAACGAAAGTTAAATACTCATTTTTTTAATACTAAATCAATGGAATCTGAGCGGCTAGATTCGAATGTCCATTAATGCAGGTTATTGTGGACGAGGTTATCATTCTGACACATCCCGTGAATGTTCCGTTGCGCACAAGGTGACACAAGGACAAGGTGACATTTCCAAATTTACATGGATGTTAATGCCTTAAGGACGGAAAGTAAAATGGGCCTTTAGCACTTATAATTCATTCATTTTGTCAGATCATAACGGACTTTGTGTAATTCTTTATACTCCGTCTGCACTGTTATTGATTATCACATGCACCTTCCTAATTTAAACGATCTAATATATAAAGTTCATAAGTGTAGAAACAAACTTGCCTTGCAAATTAAATCATTACATGCGGAATGATTGATATCTATTCCACAACCACATCGTCACAGTGCATGTAAATACACAATATAAAAACTCATTTACAACGTGTAAAAGTTGTCCATTAAAAAAAATAGGAAATGGCAAGGATAGCTGAGTCAATGTCACAATATGTGGTCGCTTTATCAAAGGCACACGGACATAATTGAAAATGTGGTAGTTGCGTCAAGGTGCAACTGTAACATCGTCATTGTCATACATCATTAGATGCACCTGAGGGCTTCCGTGTGTATTATGCTGCGTGTTCATAAACATGAACTGTATAAAATAATGTCCCGTTCCCGCATCAGGTCGATATTACCCGTTTATAGGTTGGAATCGTGTGGTTGGGCGCTATGTATAAACTAGTCACCATGTCACAGCGGCCTATCCTCTGGGATAGCAGCTTTTTGCCGACTGATGAAAGATCATCAGGTACGAGTGGCAATAGACACACACTGTCAAACATTCATCACAAAATGTGTCCTTGAACCAGAATTGCTCTGAGTGTGAGCACTGGTGAGCTTTTTTTGTCCAAACACTAGCCGGAGTGACAGCTCTTTCACGCAGACACGATCCGTTGACGGTTCTGATGAAATGAACGGCACTATTACAATGTAGAGCGGTGTATTATATTGTATGACTTAGATTGTATAATAAGGCACAATTTCATCATACAAAAGTATCGTACACCACAGTTTTATTCAAGTTTCTTGTCACTGCCACGTTGCTTTGGACAACGTTCGGTTCCTGAGCGTCTTGAACTGTGTATACTTTGGGTCTTGGCTCACGTTTCCAGTGTCCAAATCGCTTTTTTCGCTTCTTTTTCGTCGACCTTGAACTCTGACTTGGGACGGACGGGTAATATTTGTCATTGTCTAATGTTGACACGCTCTCCATAGAGGCGGACTTTTCAAGTCGTGGAATGTATCCGTTCGTTCGTCGAGGATATCCAACGGCGCTACCGTCTGAGCTGTAACCAAGGTGATTGCTGACGTAAGAATAGGTGTCAGAATCGTCTGCTAGATCATAACTTCCTGCTATCGCGCTTGCGAGATCTTGCCTCGTTCTCACGTTGTCATAGTAATGAGTTGTACACTGCCTCCTTGGGGACAAGTCGTTAGATATTGATTCCCTCAAAGTAGAGCTTAAATTTTGTACAACATTCAAGTCCAGCGCTATGGAATCCCTGAGTCTGGTTATATTAGCGTAACTTTCCACGCTTTTTACCGAAGACCGCCGACTGCCTCTACCACTGTATTTCATATTCCATACGGCAGGCGTAGGTCTGCTCTGGTGGTAGAGTGAATTCACGCGACTGGCATATTCACTTTCTTTTGCCTCTTTTCCTTTACAGTCTCCTGGTTTCTCGTTCTCATTCTCGAGACTTGACGTTGATAAGTCAATGTCAAGGCCACTGTCTTGTCTGCCCTCTGGATCCATCATTTTCAGTAATTTGCTCTTTGCGTTGTGAACGTGATTTTCCAGCTCTTTTATCGTAGATTCTTTCTATAAAGATACAGAAGTTATATTATATAAAAGCTTAAGTTGATTAATACACACATGAATTTTATAAGGCTAAAATTTAGGGCTATACCCAGTACAAACTCATATATTTTACATACAAATACGTTTATCAAAGATGTATTATCATAAATGATTAGATGATGCCGACTAGTATTGCATATAAACAAATATATTATTTAAAAAACTGATTAAAAACATACTTCTGTTAACGATTTCTTCAACGTCCGATTTTCGGCAACCAAATGGTACATGTCTTCCTCGATCTGCTCAAAGGACTGGTTGCCCGAGTTCATCATTTGCGAGGACATGGAGACCTTCATCATGTCTTCCTGCGATTTCCTCCTCAACAGAATAATCTGAAACCGTTTTCTAAATTTGTAATAATGTTAAAACATTTGAACTATGAAAAAACATACACTTCTCCTACGGATATTTTCTATAGGGTCCCATAAAGCATATGTCCTAGATCTTATAAGACGTCCGATAGAATTACTAGAGTTCTATATACGGAATTTTCGTAAGGGATGTGCTGTGTTACATTTTAAGATATATAGATGCTGCTACTGGGGTACATGTACTGAGTACTAACTAGTACATGTTGTTCCATAATGTGTGAACTGAGGTACTGCTTTTCTGATGGCGGTAAGTCTACCTACCTTGGGCACAAAAACAACGCACAGCGTCGCAGTTGTGGAGATGAACACGCCTCCAATGATGCTCAAGTATACTGCGTCTGGCCATTGGTCCAAGATGGCCGCCAAGCTCGTGGCTGCACCCCCGCAGACCACCACGGTGTAGGTGCTGAGGATGATATATCGGGCGTCATTCATGGCGGGCAGAGTGACGTGCCGGATCGTCCAAGACAAATATGTGCCGTACAGCAAGATGAGGCCTTTGTAGATGTAGATACATGCTATCCACACCGGGAAATACCTGGACGAACAGATCATCACCGTGACGTTGTCGTAACGGATTTCTAGGGCATCCGGTGGAGTCTGAAGAAGGAGGTGTTGATATTGTTATCTATGCTCAAATGAAGGTACAGGTGTAGATGTACAGTAACACAGACGGGCAGAACCAACGAAACAGACGATATCGCGAACAAACTCAAAGAAAGAACAAGGCAGCAAAGCTGTCAAATGTACAGACAAAAAAACAGAAAAAAAAAGATGCAAAATAGGTCATTTTGTCAATTTTGATGCAATAATAAATAATGCTTATAATAGCACAGTCAGTCAACACTGATTTTTAATCATGCACAACAGGTAAAATGGTCAATAACAGGAGCAGATCAAGAGATATTTTCTGACAGTATTCCAAGGTATCTTTGTTGATCCATCCTCCATTTTGATGGTCTTCCAACAGAAGCCCGTTAATATAAACTTTAAAGTCTGACTGTCTTCCAGGAGACCCGGAAGATGGTCTCAATCCACCCCTTCAATAAGATTACAGTTTCAAGACCATGAGAGTTAAAATTCACATGATGAAAGTCCCAATATATGAAAAATGATGACAGTGCATAAAATAATATTACAGTGTGTTTAAAGACATAAATACCAATATAACTGCTTATGTGGAAATACTGAAAATGTGCAGAGCCTCAGGTGGATGGGAGTTAAAAGTCACATCTTATAAANTAGAGCTTCCTAGTCAGCGCTGCCGATCCTAACAAATAGCCTTAGAATATTCACTTGGGTTCTTGGTAGGCCTTAGTCAATCTAGTCGTCTTTGTACAGTATGCGAGTGACACTTATCGTTCTGTAACGAAATGTTGGCGTCTTAGCAGGATTTTAATATCGCATCCAAATAATAAAGTTAGCGCTTGTGGGGAAAGCTAATTTTTACTAAACATCAATTGCCTTGTATAACTTACTAATCTCTTAACTGTCGCCATCTTGAATATTTTGTGCACCCGCCAGGACTTCATGCACATGGCGGCAAACATGATGGTAAAGCTGAGACTGAAAATCCAAGTGCGAACCTGAAAATAATCCCAGAACATTTCTAAAGTACCTGTTCAGACATGATTACTGCAACATGCAATCGGTCCAATTTGCGTCAACAAGCTACAACAGACATTCACCACCCACCAACAGCAGTGTATTTACGACTAAAGTAAGTCTAACGCCAACGCTACTCCAGTATGGATCAACTGGCTTATTTCCTCTGGCGTAAATCGGGCGTAGATACTACGCTTTCAATACCCCCCCCCCCCCACTCCGTTGGCGCAACTGGGTCCAGACTGCGGTAAGTCGACGACGTTTTTTTTTCATTTCTCATGTCTACGCTGTTTTTATTAGTGACAAAATTACATCAATGTATTCAATCCAACATGCGGCAGACAGAGCTCTGGACCTCAGTCCAAACAAGATTTAAGAAATAAAATCTATGGGGGAGATTCTGCTTAAAATAGGTTGGCTATCCACCACTAACCCCTATACCCACCCTCTTGCAGGCGTTTCAGATTAAAACTTGTATGCCTTCAATTATCTGAATAACGGTCAAAGTGCAATCAACGGCGTATTGTTCCAAAGGGTATCAAATGGCAGCTGACCGCGAGCGGCCATCACCTACCCCTGTAAAAACGCATTGTGCGGGTGCGGAGGTGGGTCACGTCACCATAATGAAATCGGAAAATTGAAGAGCTGACATAACAACAAAACTAATCACCGTCTTCAAAGGAAGAATCGTCACGGGTTATTTCACACCAAAGCCCGTCTTCCCCATTTCTGTGGTCGTTTCTCCTTCATTCCTTTCATCAGAAATATGAAACTCGATGACTTCTGTACATGATAGAAAGTCAACCTTAGCTTTAACGATTGTTTTGTTAGATCGCAAAATTAGACTTGTAAACCGAGGTACAAGTTAGCTGTCCCCTTAAAGCACAAAACGTATCATTGGACAAGTGTAAGATAGACTCGATGTGAACACTGCTGACTAAAACTCACCTGACATAAGACGGTGGCCTGTCCAGGTTTATCCACGGTGAAATGATCTAGACCGTACAGTACGCAACATGTGTACAGAAATAACCCGGCCACAGTGATCAACATGTTGATATTGGGGCTCGACATCTTGACTATCCTGTAAGGCGAAAAGTGACATGGCATCGATAATGAGTTTAAATAACATTAAAGGGATAATAACTCTTTGTATGAGATTTATATTTCACAATAAAAACATTGTGAACAACTCAAAGAAATATAATATATTCTGTTTTACCACAAAAACGGCAGTTATAGCTATTATTCTGATTTTTGAGCTTGTCTTTAGACCACGTGACCTCCATTGATGGCTGTACTCTGTTAAAATCTCTTAAGAGATTTTAACAAAAAACCAAACCTTTTAGAAAAAAACAGGGACTAACTTTGAATGTAAAAATGGATTCATTAACCATTGGTAAGTGTGGGAAAATTGTTGTTTACTCCAGGAAAATTCATTTTTTGGCCGAAACGAAGAGTTATTATCCCTTTAAACATATTACCCTCTACGAGATTAGATTGGAGAGAACTTTAAAAAACAAAACCGTTGAAGCTTGCTTTAAAAGACGCAGAGATTACGAGAAGATAAGACTGTCAGGGAAATAGAGTCTTTTTATTAACAAACGACCTCAAACCAGCATGGTTTGTGGAATGCTTCGAACACAACTCACCTCATATTTCTGAACTTTATATTAAAGATGAGGAATGTGACGGCCATGATGACTCCCAGACCAGAGAGGACAGAGCCCAGGACAAAAGCCCACAGAGACACCGCCCGCGTGTCACCCCCCATTTCTCGTGGTCTACGGCACTGCTATTTCACTTCATTGATCTACAAAATAAGAAACAGATACTGAGCTATGAACAGGTAAGGCTACGTGGACTGAATGCAGGTTTGCAGTCGTTTTGTTGGCGGCCATATTGAAAAAAAGGTGTTGTTCTCGCATGGCGAGTGTTTGAAAGCGACACAGTACAGTTTGTCCATCCATCCATCAAAAAGAGAAAAGGTACGGTAACGGACACTGAAGGTCCGTACAGAAAGAAAAAATGTTCTTTCGAAGTATACGTTCATGACTTACAGTGTATATCTTCCAATCTAAACCGTGTTTGCAACTGAATAGATTAAATGATTTAAAATGAAGCTGGTCGACGAAATGCCTGCTTCCCATTCGTAACCGTGAACTATTACATTTAGAGCTTTATAATGTACGCCCTACAATACTAAACACATTTTTACACCGATGTTTCTAAATAAGGATTAAGTTTCAAAATAACAAACAGTATGTTGAGCAATAACATAAAAAATGAATGGAAACTTTAGTATTTATTAGTCATTGTTTGTAACTTAGTTTCAAGGTGTGTGTACGAAGTTAAATGGCGTGTTCCAGTGAAATAGAATGATTGTAGATGTTGGATCTTATCAATGGTTTTTCTTGATAATCTTGGCATTTGAAAGAGTGTCTTATATTACGTTTTAAACATGCTGACAGTTAACATATGATTGCTGTGTGTTATACGCAAGAGTCACGTAATACTTAGCTAAATTTACTGTGTCAAGGCTGCTTTAAAGTTTCGTCCAAGGTTAAATAGTACTGTAAGAAGACGCTCTTGCAGTGGAAGTGCTCGATCATCAGACTCAACGAAGTGAGAGAGAAAAAACAAAACACTTATGATAATGTTGATATAAACTGAAGCTTAGCTCCTACCTTCAAGCGTCACTTTTGTAAGAAATATTATATTTCACTTTTAGACGAGTGATTGTCTCACCGTGGTGTCAATTCAAAAGTCTACTTAATGATAGTTAGGAATAAGGTCCAAATAGAGGTACAAAAGATAAGACAAGAAATATGTAACAGAGCTGAACTTTTGATCTGAAAATTCGGCAGTTAGAATTTATCACCTAAAGTATAGATTCAGCAGTGTCAATAAAATCATGCAGGACATCTGTGAAAGGTGTGGATATTATTGATATTGTTTCTTGATTGATGTAGGGATTGGAAATTAGTTAAAGAGGAGTTCCTAGCCATACTCGGATTAGCAGCGCCAAGAGACAGGACCGACCGATGTACCAGTAGTGTATATAGCGCAAACCATTGAATCTCCAGACTGACGGTGCCAAGGAAAAATACGCAACTCGTAACAAACAAAAAAGTCATTAAACTGCAGAAAAACTGAAAAACCACTTAAATTTTAATGACCCACGAAAATTTAAAACGCAGGTGAAATGACTTTCACGTCGAGAAAGAAAAACAAACATTAAAACAAGCGCGGTTGAACTTTTCATGACATCACCAGGGTTAATGGCGAGAGTTTTAAATGCACTTCCAGGAGAAAAGACTTTCAGGTTTGATTATTTGTTAAATACATGTATATAACAAAAATGGATGTAAGGATCCCTGGATTTAAATAATTGCGTGCATTAGATACATGTATATAAATAAAAAATTAAAGTTGATTATTATATTAAAAGCAAAATACAGTGATACTTGAAAAATGATGATTCAAATGAAAATGGAAAACAAATGATCTGTATTAAATATCTGCAGAATGGTAGAATTAGTAGGGCACTAGAGGTCCGTAAGAGTTTGATCAATGGGTGTGTGTGTTTGTGTGCGTGCTAGCTATCGTGCCCGCGTGCGTCAGTCAGTGGTAGCGTCATATAAGTACGAGGTTTCTATTGTTTATTTTTGAAAAAAAATTGAAATTTTGAAATCAAATAAAACTCTTGGCTAAAAAGTGAACAAGCATCTAGCCACTCTTGAGGCACATCCAAATTTTATATCAAGTCGGAGAAGGAATGTTTGCTGTCACCATGGCAACAGGATACTTTCCCATTGTTGACTGGTGGTCAGTTTTCTCCGTCCTGTCAGTGAGCACCACGAGAACGTGATTTATTGTTTCTGTTTCAATGACTCTTTGACTAAGAGGGGCCATTTTTCTTGCCATCTGTCTAATTCTTCTTAACGAATGAAGAAAAGGACACATGCAGCATACAAAGACTGGGTAGATTAGTTTCAAGTCATCATACCTAATACACTTCAAATGTTCTAACGGCACAAACCATAAGGGTCTTGGTACACCTAGTAGATTTTAATCTAATAAAAATATTAAAAACAAATCCTATTCTAAAAATTTCCACCAAATCGAATTTTCCCAAATTATTTTTCTACTCGAAGTTAAAGCTCGACCAATTGGATTCGATATCTTTTGTCATTGTGATTAAAAAAAATATTATAAGCCACCTGCCACTCACTTGGACTGCCATATTTTCCTGGACATCACAGAAAGAAATATCGACATCAGGCATTTTGATTTGAGATGTCTTTATCGTTTTAGATCAGAATTGGGTGAGATAAGCAGTTTTGTAGGTTACGTAGGCTTAAGATTTTATTCTAGGACATTTTCAAACGTGGATAGTATATACCTTTAAGTAGTACATGTATTTCACAGTGATCATAACCTGTAACAAAATAAACAATGATAACTAAAATACACATGTATAATACAAAGCATTCAAAAACAGTTTGCATCTCATTAATTTTGTAATTTTTTTCTAAACGGTTAGCGCCCACGCATAAAAGTAGCTTCTTACACACCTGCAAAAGGTGTTTATATATCAGCTCTTTTGTCTAGGGAGCAAAACTTCAGTTACCGAATAATAAAGGAGAAACCCTTCTTTGGATGAAATTGCAACCAAATAAAGAAACAGATACAAAAAGATGGATGCATAAGCTACTTTACATATAAACTCAAGTCCATACCAACTGCATATATGATTAATTTCTCACTGCGTTGTCACTTAAAGAAATTAAATATATATACATGTGTTGTGTGTTTTTCATTGCGTATTTTCTTTGTTGTCAAGTATCTATCTATCTTTAGGTTGGGTTGTCAGCTGCATTTACTAACAAAACACACACGTTGGCACGTTTCATATATTGTATGTCAACTGAATCGCTAGTATCATAATAATATTTTCTTTTGAAAGTCGTAGGCGTTTTGCCAAGATGACTGTTGTTTTCTTCCAGCTTTATTCCAAAACGCTGTGTCACTAGTATATTTATGGATGTATTCATTTTTTGTTACAGTATTTTTTCAGAATCAGCTGCTATTTAATACACACGTATACCGATATCGAATTAGCTACAATATGAAAGAGAGAGGGGAGTAAAAGATGCCCTCTGTTCCCCTGGTAGTGTAATTTGTCTGCCCTAAAAACGTGTGTTGTATTTGCTTCGTTTGTCCTTGTATTGATTTGTACGTGCGGTTTTATCTATAGCTAACATACCGTCATCTTCTACAAAAAACAACATGCTGTCAACAATTCACATTGTGAACATTTTGATAAAAAGAAACTGTGACATGTCAATGAAATGCTACAAAATGCCTAACCAATGTGAATCTAATGAGAAATGTAGATCTTTTGGCAAGCTTTGCAATATCGTAACGATGCACACGCGCGCGCGCGCACACACACACACAAAAGGAGAGAGAGAGAGAGAGAGAGAGAAAGAGAGAGTTAGTAACACCAAAACTGCTGCTCCACAATTTATAATTCCACTTACTGTTAACGTCTAAGTTTTCGTGGCGCTCACCTTTAATTGCGTGTTCGTTTTGCTCTCTTCCGTACCTCATCTCGTAACTGAGTCATTCATTCACATAAGAATATAGCATGACAAAGGCACATACCGCAAAACATCTCACAGACGATGGAATCCTGTCTGATTCATATTTCTCTAATATTCTTAAAAAGAATACGGTAGCTCTAAGTAACAGAAAAAAAAAGATAAATCCGTGCTTCGCGTAAGCCGCAATGATTACGACTGCAGTGGATCATCCGATTGCTTTGAAATTAGAGTTATGAGGCTAGAAAAAGGGGGACATGAACGCGACAGAACTGATCTCAAATATCTTGCATGTTTAAGAGCGATTTCACGGCGAATAGCTGGCAGGGAAAATCCCATGTACACGGCGCTGCCTGAGGTGTTGAATATTGTTGAAGTCGAATATCGTCTTCACAGTGCATTAGTGCTGTACATTGAAAACAATACTAAAAGCGTAATTGCGTTTTGGGCGGGTTGACCAAACTACATTGCTATCTCTCTTCATTATTCCCCAAGCTAATATGCCGTATTTACACTAGCGAATGTACTGAAGACATTTGGTATGAGATATAAGTCTTCTGAGCAACTTCACATAGGCGGTGAGATAGATGCAAGGAAATCAATTTCGGTAGGCACATGTATATTTCAAACTAATGTACATCTATACTTTGAGGTAGTCTACCTGGCTATTTTAGAAACTATGTTAGAGACACCGTGGTTTTACATATACTCTCATGAAACACTGAAACACAGTATACTGGCATGGTGGGGTCTTAAAGTTTAACAAGATGCTTATCTCATTTTTGGATTAGCGTGCTTTGTTTTGCAACGTCTTCATGCACACATTGGACCTTTGAACTGATATCCCCGCAGATTGCGGGTTCATCAAGTGCAAATGTGTCACGTGATGTAACTTAACAACAATGTGAGATTCCTTTATGGACAATTACGCCACAATACGGGATACATTGTTTATCTAAGTTGAAAATGACTATCATTTTTGTCGCGCCTGCATACACAATTCTCTATGACCTAAACATCAAGGTAATTTTTTTTAAATGTAAAAATGCGTTAAATGCTTACTCAAGAAATAAATCCATGTGGAAGCTTTTTATGATGCCCCGCAGCACGTATTATCTTACAAATGATCAATTGTTTATGCTAAAACAATGCCTTTAGGAGTGAAATGCAGGCAATGAATACCACTGCTCTCAAAATCTTATCAGTATCTGAAGCAAAACAACGCTTTTAAATACATTTCGGACATTTCATTGTCGTATTTTCAAACAAGCGTACAATCAAAAGCAACAATACAGCTGTGGAATATTCAGCGATTTCCCTCCTGTTATTTATATTACGATGGTTTTGCAGAAAAATATAGGTGCGGTTTTGGCAAGGGGTTCATTCCTTCGGTGACGTTCTCTCTTAAACCGTGACATTTCTTCGTAGGAGGTCTAACCCTCCTGGCCACAGCGATACACATCTGTTTTCTACTTTAAACAGTTTGTTTCCATTGTATATAATCTATAAGGCATCAGATAATGTGAGAGAGCGCTCCCTCATTTGATTTATGCGCTGCATACATAAACAATACATAAACATTTCATAAACTTCTACAATGTATCCTGTCATTATAAGCTTTACCTTATTAATTTCAGGTCTAATTTTAGAAAGAAAGTACTCAGTACTTGATTGCAGATTCTCGTTAATTCTTCCCAATGGTGAAAGCGATCTATTGTGGCTAATAAAAGGCCAACTCTTTCTATTTCAACTGCACTTAATTGACCCCAAATTCCTTCCAAAATCTACAGTTTTAATCGTACACGCACTGGCGATCAAATGAAATATGTTGATCGAAACTGACCCATGAAGAAAGGTTCGAATCTGTTTGAATGGCGAAAGAAGATGCGTCTTACCTGCCCAATTGATGATAATGCTAACTTTTAAAAAACGTAGGCCTATAGATTAAACAATGTGTATTGAATTTATGCACAATATTTCTCTTTCAAATTGGCATAGGGTGAAAGACGAGGCAATATGTCAAACAAACATGTCATTCTGGGTTTTATCCAACTCATCATCAGTGGAAGTTATGTAGTAGAATATTTATCCTTTGATCCGTGAGATCATATTTTCACAATCGTCCCTCGTTTTCTGAATTGGACCGATCCCGACCCATACACGTTTCACACTGCACCGTTTGCCTTTTAGTTACTTCGACAGCACATAATAGGAAGTATTCGCAAATATTTTCGGAATACATTAAACATTTGAACAAGCTGCGCACTTTCTTCGAATGGCCACTTCTGGCTTTTAACGTCTTGACCATTAGTCAGACGACCCAGCTGTTTGCTCTGTATGCAGGTGTTGACACGATGTTGACAAATTGGTGAACGCTGTGTTCATTGAAACGCGCTCCCTTCTAACGACAAATGCTACAGTATTTATACATGTATTCTGAGACTCCCTTTTTCTTTCTTTCATTATTTATCCATACTTGACCTTCCTTCCTTTGTTTTTATTTCACCTTTTCTGCGTAATGCAATCATAATTTATTTTCCCTTCCCCTTGGCTTAATTCCCTCGATAAAATACTGGGCTATGTATCTATATTCTACTTCATGTACCAACTTTCTCTCTACTCTTCTAAGCGCTTAATTCCGCTTGTCATTCCTACTTTTATATCTTTTTTATTTCTTTTTCAAGAGTACACTCAATGTTCACTGAAGATAAACCTATCAATAGAATCAAGAGCTATCTTCTGACCAGAGGAAGCAGTACTAAGTCACGCGATTCCATCAAAAAGGTGCACCAAAACAACCCTACTTGCGGTGAAAAATAATAACACTACACCTTTGTCACGATCCAGCAAAACTATTATTAGTAAAAATATGGTTTATGATCACGGCCAATCATATATTATCTTCAAGGAGATTGACTTTAACTTAAATATGTTCCTGAGGCTTAATGGCACGAGTCATGAAGAATGCCCTTTTTCTTTTTGTCGCAGTAGCACATCGATTCCTCTAAGTAAAGATAAGCCATCAGATAACGTTATTGCACATCAAATTCACGCACGCAAATGCTGTTTTAATATGTAATTGACACGTATTGATGAAATAATGTTATTTGTTTTTGTATTTCCTCTATTTAAGGTTCACCCACACGTCCCCGCAACGAAATTAACTGCTTTTATGTCTGTTACCACTGTAACTGTTTTCCATACTTAATCGTTACACTTTTCATTGAGGCCTTAATCAAGGTGACGCGAACACTTCACTTATTCCAGAATAAGAAACGTTGCTTTCAAGTCTTCACATGTAAGAGAGAGAGAGAGAGAGAGAGAGAGAGAGAGAGAGAGAGATTGCGAGCGCGCATGTGTGTGACAGAGAGAATGAGCAACCGCGTACGCATATGAAAATCATAACTTTAGCTTAATATACAACAGCACGACATTCCCAACGGCTGGTGAACAAACGTGAGATACTTTTTGGCACCACTACTATCACTTTCACTGTAAACCACACAACTGCTGACTACTTACTAGTTCTGCTTTTTCAACATGCATTCAATCCACTGAAACTGCTGTCAATGTATCCAAAACACTTTGACTGTTACTGCTACCGCTATCACTAGCACTGTTGATTGCAAGGTAATGGACCGGCTGTATACTAAAGCCTTAAGCGAGAGGCGTCTGTTTTACATATACGCACTTTACCTACCTCATTTAGCATATTGTTAACCGCAGATATTTCTGCTTAACCACAAATCCGACTCTCCTTCACCTCTCAGTGCATTGCGTCACAAAGTAGGCCTCTCTTTTTGTTATTATCCCTTACAATGGATGCAAATATCTCAGCGTTATTAACAAAACAGTTTTTTTAATGGGGTATACATCTGATTATATTAATATCAAATATAAACTAAACTTAAATGAAATAAATGCGATAAGTTTCCAAAGAATGCACTGAATATGACATTTATCTTTTTTTTCGATTCAAATCCCGTAAATGTCACTGCACTGCAACCTTTCCGCACTGGTCTCCGATAAAACTTTTTGAATTCTAATGTGACACGTGTGACAGCGGGCACATGTCCAACTCTTTGCTTTTAAGGTATCATCTTTCTCCCGATCAAAACCAGTACAGGTACACCTAAATGCTTGACAAAGTCTTTTAGTCTTTTGCCCCCTCCCCATAGCAAAACCTTGCATCAGCCAACATTCTGATGATCTGAATAACACTGCACAAACACACTGTCTTCTTTCATATCACATTTCAGAGAGTTATTTCTGGGTAAAAAAGTTTACATTTTCAAAAATATCTTCCAAGGAGCGAGGTCAGTAACCTAAAGACCATACAGTTTAACTTACACTTGAAACACTTTTGGCCTTAAGTTGAATTATGTGAGGCTTTGATGCACATACGTAAAAATATACATTATGGATATATATGTAATCCTTAATCGTTCATTTTTGTATCTATTAACTCCATATAATTTTTGACATGTCGATTTAGCTTATGTAAACGTCATTATAGGCCTTTTCAAGGCAAAAAAATGAACACCGTGTATAATTTCATGAATTATCAGCTGGACCAATACTGCATGTTCCATCAGCAATATAGGTAATCCGATACGGTTACAGACCCAGGTACAGTTGACAGCAATTAAGAGTTGACACTGCTCGGTCATCGAGTGAGGGTAAACAGAACGGACGCCGCTAACAGGCTTAGGGAACGGACGTCAAGTACGGGCCGAGTGGTTTAAGAGTTGTTAGCCAAGCGGCACTTCAGTTTTCTGTAGTCATTTTTAACTCTTTAATTTGGGCGATAAGAGCTTCATCGGTAGTTCTACAGTTTACAGCATAAAAAGAAGCTTAGCAAGAAATAAATAAATAAAGAAAGAAGTAGGTTTATAACATATACAATAAGCATAGATTATGATCTCATATTTGTGCATCTGAAGTCTGATCAAACAAAATTGACCGATAGTGTTATCACCAAGCATGATGTTCATCGAAGATGGTAACTTTGATTTTCCACGGATGAGAGAAAAGGAAACGTCGGTTGAAGGCGGTGTTGCAACTGTTGGATGGTTTCTGTGTAGATATTGACATCCAGGGTAAATGATGTAGTAAAAAAAATTAAAAGCCCTAAGCTATCGATCAATTTGTTGTTTTCCACAAAAGAACATATTCACCTATTAATTAGGGTCTATTGTGTAAAGTTATTCACTCGGTATATGGACCTACCAGTATGTCCTCGAATTCGGATCATCACTTAAACGAAAGCGCGTGATCGACTCGCATTTTCTAACGACTTCTTTCCCAAACGCAACCTGTGAATTCAGTCGAATCATTAGGCAAAATATTTGACCTGACTTTAAAAGAAGCTGCTCAAAATGAAAAATTATTTTCCCGCCTTTTTAACAATGCGTAACAAACAAAATATGCAATTCTATATGGTCCTAATTGCAGTTTCCTACAACATAAGTTTTGACAACGGTCAGGAAATAATAGCTAATGACTTTTCGCCGAGGAATTATAACGCAAGACGAGACGTCGCGCATGCTGGTTAAGTTTGCGTGCGCTAAATTTATGAAACGCAGTGTCATCATAAAAGAAACTTGAGAACCAACAAAAAAAACTAGTCGTACTGGGAGTAGGCACATTTCAACAAAGGTTTACAACGGAATATGATCTGTAATATGGAGCAAAGATAAACCTCGACATATGTTAAGCAATCAAAATGCATGTTTGACGATTTGGTAATACTGGTATCAAGGAATATACGTGCCATCACCACAAAATACATGTACACAAAAAAAAAAAAAAAAAAAAAAATACGCGTGTGAGTCGCTTTAGAGTTTTAACTTTTTTCAAGGTGGTGTGCCGCGAAAGATGATAAGTCAAAGGTGATATCGTGTAACAGACTTGTTAATATTCCTAATGGTTAAGTTGCGTGTTGCAATGTAATGTTACCATTCGGACTTCTGTTTTCCGTGGAAAACAAAGGTGAAGAATGCGGGATGGTTCTACAAAGGAAGGTGGGGAGGGAGGGTCTTAACAGTTTTTGAGATTGCACATCCTGTTGTTATCTATAGTAAAATTATAAATACGTATTGCAGTATACAGACATTTACTAAAAGATCGTTATTGATCGAAGATGTTCGTAGCGTCCCTCTTCTATTGGCACACAAGGGCGGGCTTGTTACCGAATATCAATTAAAAGTGGGATATATTACACAGGAGGAGTCATTGCTATCTATTTTCTTCTTTTGCTATCCATGTGAGCCTTCTCCACGAAATATATATCTTTCCTTTTTTATTAAACACGCGCCACACACACACACACACGCACACACACACACACACACGCACACACACACACACACACACACAGTCGCACACACACACACACACACACACACACACACACACAGCGCACACACACACACACACACACCCAGACACCCGTCACAGACACAATCACATACTCTTAGTGCACATACTTAAGCACGTATCCATACACGAACACATGCATGTACATGCCCACATTGCATTGAAACATCTCGTCGGATTAGACCCCACGGAAAATAGTTATCGTTATATATCTAACGTTACTTTCATCACACAATCCCTAGCACCAACTTTCTCGATGTTTGGCCAGTGTAACTTCACAAGTCACACCTACAGAATAAACCCTATTCTGTGTACCAGGTACACATCAAATCCATCTAATTCAGGGGCGGATCCAGATATATATTTTGACAGTCTTCCAAATTATCTTTGTTGATATATCCTCCATTTTTGACCGTCTTCCGACAGTAAAAATTTGATACCCGTCAATGTAAACTTGAAAATCTGACCGTTTTCCGGAAGACCCAGAAGACGGCCTAAATCCGCCCCTGTAATTTGGTGAAAAAGGAATAAAAACTACACATATGGCGATAAAGTGAAAATGACCTTGAATATCTCCTGTCTGATTTCCTGAGTGAGAGAGATAGCGACAGTAGGCCCATTGTTCCAGGATAGATACAACGATATATCAATTCACCCTGAACAATGGGTATATAGCCGAAGTTGCATTAAATATCAAACGCGACAATCAGCATTATTTATGGTTCTTTTCTCACAAGCGCTTTTCCGACATCCATCATCAAGTTGTGAACATTCTTTGGTCACGGAAATGTTTGTCGTTAAGATTCTTATCTCTACAGTTGCAACTTTAAATGAATAGTGATATGGAACGAGGGGGGTGGGGGGGTTGAGGTTGGGGGGTGGGAAGAGTTTGCTTCAGCTTTCAACACCAACACCAATGCGCTGATAAGATGTGCTTCTCATCGTTTAAGCCTTGCTACACATGTACATGGGTAATTTTACAAATGGCTACATGGTTACATTACAGGATCCTAGGATAGTTTACTTGTCATTCCCGACCATTAAATACAAAGTCGAATTAATAACAATAATAATGATGATAACTTCGATGATATAGAATAAATGGCTGTCTTCTGGAGTACAGAAATCCACAGGGTAACGATTGGTATCATGTGGTATTATGTCTGCGATTTCTTTATTTTTTTCCACCTGTATCATTCCTTATCTATGTCTTTTATCTATTATACGGAATAATGCTTGTACGATTCTGGCAAGTGGGTTTTATCATTCAGAGCCCCAATAAATCCTCGTGGCAATTACTTGGCAAACAAAATCCTACAACTCTTCTTCTCAGCGGTTTCATGCAGACCTTCTGCGCGAGTTTCAAATTAATTAGACGAACTTATTTCATTTGGGGGTTCCGACACTATTTGTTTGACTGTTGTCTAGACCGCACCGTTTTGTTTTTCCAGTCTTTAAATCTAATCATTGTAATAATCAAGCAAATAACAGGACATGGGGTTTGTTTATTTCTCTTTCTTTAGCAACCTTTACCATATAAGAGTGTCGACGTTTTGACTGCCCACAGTCTCTTCCTACTGGAGATAGTTGTGCCAATGTTCATTTTCTTAATTTTTGTTAAATTACATATACATGCACTGGTAATACAATCAGACCATAAAACTGCAGTCAAACATATTGCTGCATGCCACCTCTTGTGTAATGTGTCTCAAGGGGTGTTCAGCATCCTCTGATATGGGGTGGGGGGGGGCACTAAGATACTGTACAAAATTACACCATTGGCTTCTCAACATTTTTGTAACAGACTACTAGCGCACCCTGTAGTCAGAAAGCATGTTCAATTTTCGTCTCACCTAAATCGAAAACGAGCTTGAACCGCGTCCCTTGTTAACCAGCTTATTAAACCTGAGATATCGCAACGTATACCACAATGGTGTGTATTTGTAGCACTGCCCTCGCTCCCCGCAGAAAGACCCTCACTCGGCACAATTAATTTTCAGAAACATTTCAAAATAATCCGATCGTCTTACGCCGTAAGTTAATCCTATTTTAAATCAAACGTCCTCTTGACATGGACAAGCGTTTATGCCGTAAAATAGCCCGATAATCTTACCTTGCAGGGCAGGTATGTTCATTGACCCCGTGCAATAAAGGTCTAGAAAGCTAGGTCGTTGTTTTGAGTAGGTTGTAAACTTTCTTCCCATTACAGATGTGTTACACCCAACGCAAAACTAAATGCGAGATGTAACAGAGCTGTACAACTGATAAAATTCTCCTGGTATTTCCCTGTCTCTGTGCGCCATGCTAATCAAATCACCTTGCTTTATAAGCACGTACTTTACCTGGGTTCGATTCTCTCGGAAGCACAGGCGTTTTTCGTATTAACGTTGGGCATGGCCAATTGAATGCCTTTTGTCAGTCGAAGTGGTGTCGGCGCAACAATACGACGTGCTTTGGAGAGACAGCGAAGGATTTCTAATATTTTAACGATGTAATTTATCGGACTCCCGGTTGTAAACTCTCATTAAGTGCTCCGAGGTTATTGACTCGAAGGCTGATACTCAAGTCGACCTGTCAACAACACCAGTCTTTTTGCACTTTAATTCTGTTGTCTGTAATAATCTTCTAAACTCCCGAGATTTAGTTCAACGTTCTCGTTAATCAGTGTGCGCTTTCGTAAATAACAGCAGCGGCTGCTGAGTTTTGTAAACAGGGGAGAAAGGGAAGAAGGGGGTGGGGTGTGGGGGGAAGGCTAAATTTTTTCCATCCATCACTCTGCCGTGATTCAAAATTAAATAAAGTGCACTGTTCATTTTTTCTTGACTGGATCCTTTAAGTTTCTTTGAATGAATCGATGGAGATTCTTCATCTATCTGTCTGTCTGTCTGTCTGTCTGAATATCTTTATTTAAAAAATCAACACTGCTTGCGTCCTTGGATTTGTTCCCGCCTAAAATCGCCTACTCAACGTTAAATGATATTCTGGAAAAATAGAACGCTGTAAACGTAGAGATAATGTATTCTTTGATTAAATAACCAGGGTTCAGGAGTCAGGAATTTCAAGCTATTCCTCTTATTATGGCACAGCGGTGGGTATAAGCCTAGGTTAACAGAATAGAGCCACAACTGCGGAACACGTACGATCATTAATCAGGCGGGTAACGGCTGGAACGACAGTCTGAAATCGACTGTGACGCAATTCAAACTTTGTGTGGCCACGTTCACATAAAAAAGGTACTTAGGGAAACGTTTTAAATTGTGTTGAATGTATTGTGTCAGTTGCTGTTTTGCAGGTAGTTCAATTTCAGTCTGTTTTGAAGGGGTTGGGCAACTTTGACGTTTCTAGCCCATGATTCCTCAGTGTAAAAACTACTTGTAGCTATACCTGTAGATGTCATTTTTTAAATTATTTCATTTTATTTTTGTTACATTGCTCCGTATATTTTATATTTTAGAAACGCGACAGAAGTTAAATAACGAAATGACTGATGTGTTTTTATACATATGTTTGAACCGTATGGAAAATTCAATTTGCAATGCCAGACTCGCCATTGTTAAACTGCCTATTTCAGTTTTAATTGCTTAATATTTCTTTAGCATTCCTCACAAGCGCAGCTATAAATCTATGTCAGATACGCACAGTGAGAATTAAATTGTTCATATGGCGGTGCAATAGTTCGAAAAGCGCATTAGTTACGTTTATAATACCCCTATAACAAGAGAGTCGTGATTGTATGTCGCCAACTATTGTTATGTATTTTATTGCTTTATACTCTTTTGCAGACACCGAAAAATATTCCTGCCTCACATTTAGGCTTTGTTCACACCAAGATCTGACTTAAAGCGGATATCACCTAAAAATGACGTCACAAGACGCATTTTTAGGAAGCGAGCAGCATACGGGATTCAGTCGTGTTGTGACGTCATATGGGCAATCTAGTGTATGCTCTGTCTATGCTAAAATGTGAATTTAATGATGGGGTCTGTCTAGGTGTGTGAATGGCTCTGCATTATAAGATGTTATCCATGGCAATGGAATCTTTGACAATTCTAGATGCAACATCAGCACTTAAAGGTCATCGACATCAATTTAGGTAGGCCTACTTACAAGTACAGGGGTACGGAAACCTTACCTATGGCGAATAAGACAGGCATTTTAATGACTATAAAAGGGCCACCTGTTATTCGGAGGTCAGTTGACATTGATTAGTGTCAAACTGGGGAACCAATACAGCGGAGCTGTCGGTATCACATCAATAGTGTGCACTGGGCATATTGGCCTAATTCCAATTAGTGCTATAATAATCGCAAATCAATGTTGTGAGATCATGCGTGTCCATCTCATGCAATGATATCCCAAACAGGCCCATGGAGTATATTCAGACACCATATGGGCTTTAATGGATATCGAAAATCAATTGTGCACTAAAATACGCAAGATAAATGGTGCGAAATTTGTAAACAGGTATTATATTAAACAATTAGTTATCTTTTGGGGTGTGTGCTTGCGCAATCACCTATCCCCCCATGTATCTCCACTGTCGTACAATTAGTTTGTACATTTAGTGGAATTTACTAATACTTTAACAGGTTTTAATTCAGTCTGCTCTCCTCTTACTCCTCTGTAGAGAATCAACCACTAAACCTGCCATTTAAATTTTTAAAATAATACATACCCATGGTGTGAATTGTGTGTGTGTGTGTGTGTGTGTGTGTGAGAGAGAGAGAGAGAGAGAGAGAGAGAGAGAGAGAGAGAGAATATACACCTGTAGATGTAAAAATAAATACTGTAGTAGACACTGTTATCTGCCTCTCAACGGTTTGCCGTTTTAACGTCCGCATTCGAAACTCTCTCATTCCCTCATTCTTTAAGGATAAACGTTCCGATCACTTCCCTCGATTTTGTCCTCAGCCACGTGCTTCTTGAATGTCCCATCTGTCTTTTAAATTGAAATGATATTTAGCTCACCTATTTAAAACAAAACGTTTAGACATATTCATATTGGGCTATTTTTAACTTGTTAAAACTTGTCACCATACCACTCAGTAACAGCTTGGATGTGTTTTTCTAATGACTAATTGTAACTACATACTTGTTTCAAAATCCACAAAGGAATCTTTTCAACATTATCGCACTTTTTCTGTGTATAACATATCTTTATGCATTAAATGTGACAATTAAACCTTTAAACTTGAAAATGTGAAATTAATTGCAAAAAATTATGATTGGTCCATTGACAGCTTGCATGCAACCATAACTCACTTTGAAGGTCCAGTTAGTTCCATCGCTTGATGCGTGACGCGGTGACAGAAGGGTCTTTAAATTTTGTCACAGTTGCAGTTGGAATTTATTTTTATTCGTTAATTTATGCAAACACGTGTGTGGGCGTTCGCGCACATTTTTACGACTGGTTAAGCAAGTGGTCACGATCATGGGTATTAAAACATGTTTTTCTATCCTAATGTTTCGTTGTGTTTTCCCTTCTTTGTTCGTTCGGATGCATCGATTTTTTTTCAATTAATGTTTTATCGATCGCACATATTTCGGATTCCAAGGTTAGGGAGAGAAAATTAAACAAAATCATGTCATGATTTATATAACATTTATCGCATATTCAAATAATGGTGGAATATCGATTTCGGGTGGTACTGTACAAAACAACATACCGGTATCAAAGAAATTCGCGTCCCTATAGTGCTCAGAAATCGCAAATGGGGAAGAAGCGTTCAATATGAATATTAGTGTGTGTATGTGTGCTTTTAAATCTTAATGTACCACAACTTGTGCACATAAGTGCGCCCGTGTATACTAGATACTGGGATATTTGTATGTGTGGACAACTCCATGATCAATGCACTGCGCCATGCATTCTTACCTGTCAAGACAAGAGAACAAAAGTTACCCTGAACACACACAAAATTTTCCTTGTTTACCAGAACTCATCCTCACTATGTTGTGCATTTTTCTGTGCTAGATATATATCCATGCAGTATGACGGAAATGGTATAGAATAGTATAGAATGGTATGGCATTGCATAGCGTAGTGTAGTGTAGTGTAGTGTAGTGTAGTGTAGTGTAGTGTAGTGTAGTAGAGTGTAGTGTAGTGTAGTGTAGTGTAGTGTAGTGTAGTGTAGTGTAGTGTAGTAGAGTGTAGTGTAGTGTAGTGTAGTGTAGTGTAGTGTAGTGTAGTGTAGTGTAGTGTAGTAGAGTGTAGTGTAGTGTAGTGTAGTGTAGTGTAGTGTAGTGTAGTGTAGTGTAGTGTAGTGTAGTGTAGTAGAGTGTAGTGTAGTGTAGTGTAGTGTAGTGTAGTAGAGTGTAGTGTAGTGTAGTGTAGTGTAGTAGAGTGTAGTGTAGTGTAGTGTAGTGTCTAAGCATAGCATAGTATAGTATAGTTAGTATAGTACGTACATGTAATAGTCGGACTATTTTAATAAAACTGACGGTAAACTTTTAGGAGTTATAGTGATGAAAAGAAAATGTTCATGGGTAAATTATCATATATATTTTAAACATCTACTAAGCCCTAGCCTACCATTGCGCGTTTCACAAATAATTTCATAGCGGATATTACCGATTTAAATGGCTATATAGCAAAAAATGAATTTTCATTGCAACTTCGTCTATTTCTCATGAACACCAAGGCATACCTTACTCAAATCAGTTGAGAAAACTTTGGATGTTTTAGAATGAGGCCATTAAGAATGGTGCATTCGACTAAAACCAAATGAAAGAAGAGTTTTTAGTAGAGTTTTAAAATAACGAATCACGTGTGTTGTAACCAGGCTAGTTTAAAGTGAATTTTACTTAGGAAGCTCTAAGTAGCAAGAGGAGCGAACGTCGTCCAATATATTGTGCATAAGCTACATGTAGCCCGAACAAAAGCTAGCCCAAGCATTAAAAGATGATAGTCTCATCTCACTAATGTTTTTAGAAAACTTGTTTATCTGTTTTATAGCAAAGACATTTGAACCTTATAATAGAACATTCATTCAATGGGGTTTATCCCGTTTGTCACCATAACTGACACAAAACAATTATCTCGGGGTGGGAAGGGAGGGGCATGTGTCCTCACGAAGTAATGGATTTCCGAAAACAATCATCCATAGAAACTATACCATTCTTGTTTGGTGCAATTCATTGGACGGTTCTGACATACAGATCAAATGGCTAGCATGAAACGCCATCGATTTTTGTGAGGCACTAGTTTATTGAGAACTCGATAAGGCTTTGTTGAATAGAAGGGCCAAGTAGTAATTACGTATCCCTTCATAAGGATAAAATTGTTTGAATTATTGCCTCTGTCCGCTTGGAAGGGAGTAATAAAACTTCAAAGAAGTTTAAGAGACTACGCTTTGGCACGCACTGAGCGTTGCAAAGTAATTACTGTAACTTTTTGTTCTCTAGTGAATACTGTAAACGCTTGTGTGACAAATTGCGGGACGAGTTAAAATCATTTAAAGCCTGTCAACATGAGGTCGAACCGGATAATACATGTATTTTATTTTACAAGGGGAATTGAACCTTTATCTCCTACCAGGTCAACAGATTGAATTTTTACTATGATTTTTACAAGATATTCACAAATATGCCTCTGCTTAAATTCACTGTTATTCTGTGTACTGTGACCCTGTACTGAAATCTCAGGGATGATTACATGGCTGCTAATTGTTTGCATAACTAGTAAGGCACTGTCACTTAACAAGTCCCTGCCAAGCCTCCCCCCCCCCGCCCGCCCCGACAGCAACAAGACAGTTAATTGCTCTTCTGTGACAACAAAAATAGCCACTTGTGAATATTTTGTACTTCAGGGTGTTCCTTCAAATCACTTGACGTGTTTAAGAAGACAGGCAAGACAAGACAGGTTCCATAACGAGCGTTTATCACATCGGCGCGAAGCTTCACGATCTCGTTAGGGTTTCTTGGGTTTAAAAGTTCACCTGGTGTTCAATTTGCTTTGAATCACGGCATTTCTTTTTATTTTGTGTGAATAGGTGTCGCATGCAATCTCATGTTCAAGGGACTGATGCCAAGGTTTTTTAAAGCGTTCACTAATGTTGCAGGGGGGTCTTTCACCAAAACGTCTTAACTTTAAGACCAATCATTCAGTCTATTTCAGTCTAAGACCAAAGTTTTTGTTTTATGTCTTATGTTTTATTATGTTTTATGTAAGCTGTATGCCTTCCTTGTTATATTAGACTATAGACATGTAACAGGTGCAATAGTTCATTTTATTGATTTATAGGTTTATTTCGGGTCGAAGTAAGCGGCAAGTTTGGTCTTAAAGTCAAAACCATTTTCCAGGTTGAAGTAATTTCGTAAGCATGTTTACAGGAGGAGCATCTGTAATGGATTTAGAAATGAGATTTCAAACTTCAAACAGTCAAACAAAAAATAATAAAATAAAATAAAATAACATAAAATAAAATAAAATAAAATAAAATAAAATAAAATAAAATAAAATAGTAAAAACGAACTTGCATGTTTTTTTCCTTCGCAAATGCGCAAACTAATTTTGTACACATGTTTACAGGAGGAGCAATTGTCTAAAACAGAAATTAATTTATCACTAATGGATTTAGAAGAACTAAGACTTCAAACTTAAAACAATCAAGCATAAAAACACAATTAAAACCAACTTGCTCAATTTTTCCAAAATCCACCTTTATTTCTAGAGGAAAAAAGAAAAGAGACATGTCCTAAAAAGCGTGTTTAAAAACATATCAGTAACTTCGCCCTGTATATTTATTTGCTTATTTTACTATCTAATAACAGTGTATTGTATATCTTCTGGGGCAATGTATTCTGTATTATTCGTCAGTGTCGTGAAGGCCACTGTTGGTATGTTAAAGAATGCTGAAGGAAGGGAAAGATAACTTTGAAAAGGACGTGCGGTTATGATATCTGGCATAAAAAAAACGATGTTTGTGTTTGGTCTAAGCAGCGATTGGCAAAAAGATCGGATAACTCACTTTTTGTACCGACATTCGGCACCGAATAAGTTTTTAACAACAAAGGTGGCAAATATGAAAATGTTTTTTACAGGATTTGTCAAGTGCTACAAATAAAACGGTTTTGTAAATTGATTTTGCATGTTTAGTTACTAGGTTGATGTCTGTATAGGCCTTATGTAAGCAAATGTGGTGGGGTTTTCCCCCTTGAAATACAAGTGGACCTTTAAATAATGGCTTTATTATCAAAACTAGATGAGCAACCAGAGGGATAATTTACTTCTAAAAAAATTAATATGTTTGAAAGAATATGGACAAGCTTATTTTTGGAGATCATTGACCGCATGGAGCACGAGTCGATTGGAACTTGTTGAAAATCAAATTTTTTATTTAAAAATAATATATATCTTCAGTTGAAAATGTGTTTAAATGAAAGTTTGGCGTATTACGTAATTTGAACTAATTTAACATTATCTAATGCTATATAATATCTAACATCATTCTTAACTAGAGGGACCTCTAAATAAAAGCGGCCGCTATCGGCCACATTTCGAACACTATATTTGTGTTTGTCTTTTACTTATCCTTTCACTTGGGTTAATGAGGAGACAGATGTGCCATTTTGTCGGATATCTGATTCTGTCTTGAGGTCTAGAGATCAAATCTCGTCTGATCTCCTGCATGCGCGCTTTCCGTCTCTTTCTACCTTCGCGTGGATTAAGCTTATGAAGTCTTAATGTCACTCAGAAGCTAACTGAGCTAATGGGTTCTTGGCATCACGCCAATGTCCGTGAGAAGACAAGAACCAGCAGGTACCAGCAGCTTGTAAATATAGCCTACGCGTTTTGACACACGTGTGTACAATATTATCCAGTTATGAAGAAATCTTCTAGTGCCTAAATAACATCTGCTATTAATAAATTGGCTTCAACACGGACGAAACCTGATATTTGAGTGTAAGAAGATTGTTTAACTTGACTTATATATATATATATATATATATATTAATTGTCTCTCTGAGGGTCTGGCTGCATTTGGATCGTCATCGCTTGATGACGCAAGTAAACCCGCTTTTCGGTCTAAGCAAGTCCCTGTCTAAACAACACTTCAAGCCAAGGTAGACCGAAGCACAGACACTAAATATAACGTGTATGCACCCAAACCAAGACTTCAGTTTAGAGCGGATATCGTTCATTAGGTTTATTTTATAATTTTTCACTTTCCTGTTCATATCCATTTGAGTATAACTGTTATATTGTTTAACCGATTTGCAACATCCTCTACCCCAAATACTGATGAAAAAAATATATATAATAAAGTGGTAACACTTACTTTACTTCACCTTTCCAATTATCCCGTCGTCTCTTCCGCTCTCTCTCTACAGGTTTTGTAAGAAGATATTGATGAGCTGTATAAGGCCTTGCTTAAATGTATTACTCCAAGCGCAGCTTCGAAATTTGTCTGTTTGATGTGTTCAACTAATAAATCACTAACTTATATATCATGTGAACATGTATCCAGTTTCGTCTTTTGAAAATACAGCTTTCCTATCAATCTCCCTAGATAAATTTCCTGTTCACAGTTGCAGTCTGCGAGAGTCCGCCGTCGGTTACATAAAAACAGAGCTGTGTCTTATAACATCGTCAAAAACATCTTGTTTTAATGAGCCAGAGAAGTACATCCGTTCCTTGAGGTTTATCACTGGCGGTCAGGTTCAGGAAAGAAGCGACAGTTTATCAGCCACAATCAAAATTACAGGACTCCAAAATTAAACCACGTCGATATTCGTTCAAACGTTTCTTACATCAAAGTCTAGTATGTTGTCCCCTAAATGTCCTTGCTGACCCACACTGTAATACACAACATTGTCATTGTCACAGAATTCCCAGTCAGTGTTCTATTAGCATAAGTGACATCCGTTCAGCGTTCACGTCTTTTAACTATTTTTACCTGTTTCACAACACCTGATCCATAGACAGGTCCATGTAGAGCACGGTTACTGGCGACGAAATTATGCTAAATGCTTAAGTGTCACCAGCGCGCCAATATGCGCATGCGCGGGAGAACTCGCTGAACCTTCATCCGCAATATTGATATTCGATTGGCTTTCCCCATAATGTCTCTGAAAAGAAACAAAGAGACATTCGATGTTTGATTCGGGTAATCGATTTTCGTGAACTTTTGAGTAGGGGTGTGCTGCGTAGGGATATTTCATACAGTGTAAAAACAATAAACGGTAAATAGAATACAAATCATATAAAATGCAACAAGACAACATACGCTATTTAGTATATTTGAGCACTGTTTGAGTAACATAAATGTATACATTTGGATTATTATTGAATTTCTACATTTGTGTATATATTGGATTTATGTATTTGTGGATAAATTGAATTAATACAATTGTTTATATATTGAAATAAATCTAAATAACATTCGAAATAAATCTTAATGGTATAAAGCATAGCATTAATCCGTGAAAGAATTACTTTTCTAATTTAGTTCATCTCAATACACGATGAATTAGAAATTCAAAAATAATCAACAAATTTATAATAAAGTAAATGATCTAAACACCGCTTTCTGTAGTGTTTCATTAATACTTAATATAGCATATATAACGTCAGCATAATATACCTTCTTAATTAACAATATTATCAATATTCAAGTGAAAAGGAGTTATTTCCATATAAAAAGTTGTCATCCAAATCTTGACGGTGTTTCGACTGACTCTTCCAGAGGGTCGTGACGACCGCTTGAGCTGGTCACTGATACAGCAAACACCTTTGAGACGGAACAAAGCTTGAGGAGACGGAACAATTGATCTGCATGATCTTTGCACATGAGCGCTACCACAGAAGGTCGAATAAGTGTGTTTAATTCTACAACGTTGACTGTAGTTGGTCGTGCATTTTTGTATTTGTGTATATACATGTATATATAGATATATATTTATAATGATGTATACTTAACTGCTAATTTTCAGTGTGACCACACCTGCCTCATATTAAAACCACGAGGATTACCCCGCGATGAAATCTTCACTGAGACTAATTGTACTGCCGGCAGGTGGAGAATCAGAGAAACCAATTACCAGGTCCCTGGTTAATTTTGAAACAGATTTCATGACAGAATCCATGACTAAATTACTTTAGGGTGTCAACTGAATAGATTTACACGGTTTCTTTGCGTTTTTTCTGGATTTAGCTGACGCGCGCTGCACGTATTTCTGCTTGGAGAGGCAGATAATTGGCTTTCGACCCCAACTCCCCACCCTCTCGAAAAAATTAGTAAAGAATAAGAATAAGGAACGGACGGAAGAAAGAAAAAAAAGAAGGAAAAGGAATGAAGAAAGAAAGAAAGAAAGAAAGAAAGAGAGAGATTTGTAAGCAAGAATGAAAAAAGACAGAAAGAAGAGAAAATGCAGCAGGAAAACCAGACAAAACCAAACATTGCTCAGTCACTGTACCCTGGTATTACATATCAATGAAATTGCCCTTGTGTATTATCTTCCAATACCTTTTTCTTGAGAAGCGAGGCAGCATTTGTTGTCCTTGCATCGCATTTCTCCCCTTACCTAACCCGTCAGTGATGTTGGCACGTTGCTAATAAGGCGAAAAAATGTGTTAGTGAAAGTAATTTAATCACTTCAGGTTGAAGTAAGATCATGATATGATATTTTTTATATGTTCTATGTACGGTTAGTCAGTGCAACGAAAATAAGCACTGGGAATTATACGAATTTAAAATCAATACTGCTTTTTGTGTAATAATTTATTCGTGTATTGACTTTTTTGTTTATTTGTTTATTTGTCTTTGGGAAGACATTTTGGAGGAGCTAGGAAACAGATCCCGTTCGTCTCATCACGGTAGGTCATAATTACAGTGAAATCAGAGTTACGTTTCCTTAAAGAATGGCGTGAAGGCACTGACGGTTTCCCACTACACGATGCAATATGCCGCTAGCTCGAAGGCTAAATTAACTTCAAAGTGTTCGACAACAGATGTGAATTCCAGCATTAGATAATGTCTTGTACCGCCGCACCACTACAAGATATTTTTATGGTTAGTTAAGTGACTGGTGGTGGAGTCGAGTGAGTTTTAAGTGTACAGACAGATGTCTAATTGCTTGTCATCGTGTTATGAAAATACTGGGCATTTTTTCTTAAGTAAAACAAGGGAATGATTGCTCAACTTTCATCAGAATGTAGGCAGGTTGTATATTCTATGAATGTCCATTTTACTGATTTTTTCTCCCTTTAATCCGATTATAATTTTCTGCGGTTTTCCATTCATTTAGAATGATGCAGATCGGATTTTGACCATATTTAAACTCTCTGAAACGTATGATGCTTTCTAACTGCAAAATCTCCTGTGTGTCTTTGTCATATGATAAGATTTCTATGATGCAAGTAACATTACGCCGAAAAATACTTCAAACAGTAAAAAAATCGCCCGCCACAACTGTAGATCTACTTCTATTGGCATTACGGAGGATATAGGGTGAAAATTATAAAGATATGGCTTGCCACATATTTTGACCATATTTATGATATTTCTCTTGATGCCAAATGCTTTTTTTCATTTGTTCCAATACTAACCTCAAGCGCCTTTTCCTGATCACAGTATTTTTTATGTCCCACGCTAATTCAGGCCATGTGACGCCTTGATTCGCCTCCTGGTGAAATTGCAGGTGTGTAAGAAAGATCGAACCAAATTTTGTAAATGTTTTCAATCACACAACACGTTTTAGTTTGTTAAACATTGCCTCCTTCTGTCTTGAGCTGAATTTGTTGAACATTTACAACCTGGGTGCGAATTTGTTAACATATCTCAAACATGCGCGCACCTTTCAAGTAAATACAGCATTAAATTTAAAATGGATAAGAATAAAGCGATTTAATTTTAGAACATGAATTATACTGTTTAAGACCACTAGATCCGTGATGTCGCTGAGAAGTCGCCCAACGTTCAAGTTGTCAGAAGAAGATTATAAATGGCTTTAACGGTGCCTGAAAGAACAAAGAGAGCGGGCCCTTCTTAGGTATCGATTCTGGTCATTTTTCAGCAATAATGACTTAACAAGAAATCCAAAACTGCTTGTATTTTATCATCAGTGCAATATTTTATGGAAATGACAGAGGAGAGCTTGCGCAACTAAGTGTTGAATCATGTTTTGATATCAAAATATCTTGTTGATAAGTAAACAGGTTAAACACAAAGCTGCTTTGGTATTTCGTTTTGCAAGGAAAGACCGTCTTAGAAAATTCTTCTGGTTTCAGTTAGCGCTCCTCCCTGTCTCTCTCTCTCTTTGCATTAGTGTGTATGATATCCAGTGCGACTAAATATTTTACAGATGTAACATTTTTGCATGTCCTAGGTTGCAGAATTTTGCGGAATCGCCCCTGATGTTTAGTATACTACATTGACACCTTACCTACCTTACCATTGTTGTTTTTTCAGACAATAATAAAAAAAATATGAGATGATAAAACTATTTTGAAGGATTCTAGACTGCTGCAGAGAATCCTTCATTTTGATGATCTCCGTTATTTGGTTCTGAATATCGTTATTATTCAATGTACGTCGCATAGGTGAATACAATTGGAGCATTAGATCAAAACATTTTTGCAAAGGCATAAAAAACCTATCTTCCTAAAATAACTTCTAACCAAAGAATACACGATACACATTTTGTGAATCTGAATCAGGGACGATCACGCAACTTGAAATATAACACGTAGGAGAAAATGTGGGCTACTATTAGATCTATCTAAATATCATATTTCGATCAATTTGTTGAAAGCAAATGAAAAAAAACTGTTTATCTGGGGCAAAATACCGCGTCTGTCAACACACGGATGGTGACAGTCTTCATACTGGTTCTAAGGTCCGTGCCGATATAATTTAGTTTAAATTAATAGAATTTATTCTACCGTTTAATTTTCATTTGTTGGCACAAACTTTGCTTTTTTTATACATGGGAATCATTTTGTAATTTGAATGTCACATTATATAGTATAATTGATATTTTGGCCACTACGCAAGGAATTGAGGTTTAAAAACATTTACTGAAAGATGACAGATAAAGAAATAATGAATGTGGTCGTCCGGTTATTTAATTTCTGCAGTCTTAACTCAAAAGAGTCTTAACCTTAATATTCCACGCTAAAAAATTTTAAAAAATGAACAAATACATCTCACTCTATTTTTGTTAGGGAAACCAAAGATATGTAGAAACATCTCTTTGGGAAAACGAACAATAATGAAAAGATTATGAACAATCTGATCCATATTCATTACTTAAAAACCTTTCAGCTGTGTTAACATTCACAAGACTTTTTTGTCGTATAAGATAACATGATGCATCTCTTTGATTGCCCATCTTGACTTGACACTATATCGTTTGTGCTTTCGGCAGTGTAATGTGTCGCACGCCACAAATCTAATGTTGTTGAAATCCTGGCATAAAATCCATCAAAAGCAGACGCTGTGCATTTCAGTCTCAACATATGTCATTCGACTTCTCATCTTGTGTCTAACTAAACAAAATAAACACCTTCAGATGGCACAAACAAGGAAATATAATGCCGGCTCGTAAAGATTCCTTAGAGTGCACGATATTTCTATGACACACTCGAAAAACTCTACATATCCCTCTTAGAAAGCGTGCCCTCCCTCCTCTCCATAGATTCCGAGGTACCCCCCACCCCAATTCCCAAATCTGTACAACGAGCAAAGCGACACGTATCAAATACCAATCCCTACATATTATAAATAAGAGTAAAATGTTTCTTGTCTACTGTCTTAAGTTTTATATCACAGTGATGTGAAGTGATGTGACCCCCACCCTTTACGAAAAGCCCTGTTCCACACAGTGCAGGCTATTGTCATACCAAGTCGTATCAAAATTGAATTCAGTTATGATATATGAACCACGAGTTTGTCACCTACCCTTCAATCAAGCTATCCGGTGTCGTTTGATTAAAACGTTTACTGTGTCACAGGTAGCGGGGTGACAGTGTGTAGGTCATCTGGTGACAGCACGTGTCACGTGGCTACAGTAAGTACGACGCTGATTACATATCGTGTTTTAAAAATGCGTTAGCTTGTAATTGGGTGTGTGTGTGTGTTAGAGGAAGGCAGGAGGCTTACGTAAACACGTTTTTGCACATGCTGGAAATTGCCATGCACGCTATGGCATGTTAAACAGCAGCTGAAGCAAGAGTTACTGTAAACATATGATAACTTCCATGCATGTCTGTGACAGCGTGTTAAATTGCATATATCCGCCCCTATTAGGTTAATCATTTATTAGCAATATGTTCATTAAATTTCGACTGTTTTCATGCTTTTCTCATCTCCCCTTTTTGTATATACTGGATTATATATAACTTTCTTTTGTTCTCATAAAGGTGGTGGTGGGCACATAATGCCATATACAACTTGCCTCCCTGTCTTTCTCTTTTCTAAACTTAAAAAAATCCGAATGCGCGTTTGTTCTGATTAGCTTACTTGAATCCTCGTGTTGTTGTGATCCCAGGAAGCCGTTCACCGTCACGTGTTTTTTACGAGTGCCACAAGTAAATGAGATATTGATCTGATATCAAATCGTCTTGGTTATTACGCCATAGGACGGTTGAGGCGACTTTTATAGTTGGTACGCATTTACAGTTAGTCTGTGTAAAAATGAGGGGGGGGGGGGAGAGAAAGGAATAAATGAGAAATAAAATACAGGATTATTAAAAAAAGGAGTGAAAAGGAGGGGGTGTATAGGTGTTCAATATCTAAACTAGCTCTCCTATAACAGCGTCTTAAGCTTCTCTTTATACATGTACGTGATCTATGAGACGTGATTTTTAAACGAGTCACTTTGGAAGTCCCTGACAAATTTCAAATACTTCAATTTAAAAAAAGCGTGATGCACAGATAGACAGATGATGACAGAGATGATTTATTCAGTGACTTAATTAAAACAAAGAACTTATTTGTTAAAAATTAAACACTGTAGTTTAAAAGCATAAGCAAACAAGTAGACTAAGAGATATAGATGTAAATCAGAGAAGTCATAATTTTTAATCAAAGCCAATATATGTTAGATTTTAAGCATTTTAGATTTCCTCGCTTAGCATGCAAATCTTTGATTTTTCAAAGAACGGGGAAATGTGCTATTAAAGTTAGAAATACAATCCATTACAAATTAACTGTAAAATAACGATGCTCTTTTGATCTCGATGTAAGTCAGTAACGTGTGCAAACCCTATGACTAATACCTGGCTGTAAAAGCCCCCCCCCCCCCCCCCCCCCCCCCCCCCCCC
>NW_019775902.1:611357-641656 GCF_001039355.2 Lingula anatina | reverse complement strand
AAAACCCCCCCCCCCCCCCCCCCCCCCACGTTAAAGATTTTTTGAAATATGAAAACATAACAGGAACGACAACGGTGACAACACAGTGACCTCAGTGACCTCGAAAGTACGGGGATATAATGGACTGTCCCCTGCCAAGGATACAGTTCTTTTATCTTTTCTTTGCGAACACAGACATGTCCCCATAGAGGGGTAAAGCCTGTAACTGGAAGAGGACAAAAATTCGTGCCAGTTTAATTAAGTTATTTGTCATTGTCAACTTGAATTGAAAGAAACTGTTATCTTTTTTTGTTGGTGTTTGGTTCACCCGTTTAAGTATGAAAATTACCAGACACTGATATCGTTAGCACCAGGATATACTGTCCTGGCGCCGTTGTCACTAATATTTCAAAAATATGTCTTTTTATACTCATATTGCAGTATTAATTCCCCGGCTTCAAATCACACCAAGGACATCACTCAGACACGGCGCTGTTTTAGGAACTTTTCCAAAGTTTATATATTTAAGATAAAACTAAATTGACTAGCATATTATTGACCAGTATACGTTTGCAAAACACGCCGAATGTCACAATTTTACTTGCTCAATTTTATTTAGCCCCTGTCAAAATACTTTTTAAAGTTATATTAAAATATCTTTGGGCTATCTGCTTGGTCTTGTTCGTAAGTCTACGTGCAAATATGTGCATCTCTTTATAGAATATTTTTTATTATTGTGACAAGGATTTTATCACCTTTCCCATGAGCCTATTTGTCACCATACACAATTACTGATTCCTTTTTTTCTTATAGAGAGCCCGGAATATATTGCTTGTTACGGGCGGATCCGGAGATATTTTGTGACAGGCTTCTGACTTATCTTTATTGATCCACTCTCCACTTTTGACCGTCTTCCGACAGAAAAAATTAGATACCCGTGAATGTAAACTTGAAAATCTGACCGTCTTCCGGAAGACCCAGAGGACGGCCTAAATCAGCCATCTTTGAAAATTTTGAGGATCTTAAAGTATGGTACACTTTTTCCTATCTTTCATCCCGCCACTTACTAAATAGAGATCATAAGCTCTTTGGTCACAAACCTAAAAAAGATATTATTCACTCGAGATATTTGGACATGCTAGTGGCCATCTTTATCAGTTTCAACAGGACCCATGTAGCGTGGTGTTACAGATTAGAGATTACTCGGAGGAGCCCCAATCCTTTTACCCCACCTGTGGAGCGGTTTTAGATTTTAGCTTCGCTCTGCCGGGGTCTCAGATTGAATTTAAATTAGACATTCACAGATAAGTCGCTGGCTAATTCATAACACGATTCTCTGCTGTGATCACGCTGAAGAAAAATACACGTAATTATTCTGTGGACCTTGAAGAGGGTACCGCACGAAAACGCAGTAGATGCTCCAGCGCAGTAGACTACTGCAATCATACTGCAAATATGCCTCAAATCTGCTTCGCATTGGGAGCTAATTAGCATATTTGAAACATGCTTCTATCATGCTGCTAATCTACTGCATTAATGCTCCTCCTCTGTACAACCCTATGTAATTTTTGAAGTAGAATTGCAGTAGGGTATGCTGCATTTCTACTGCAAATATGCTCCATACCACTACTGCGTTAATGCTCTTTTGCTACTTCGATACTACTGCATTTTCGTGCATACGGGTAGATTTTGTCACATGGAGAGAAAATAAATCTTTTAACCTCAAATCGTGTGGCGTACTACAGTAAATGTTTAAAGTACGCTTGGCGCATCTGTCGTAATTGTATATTAAAGTAACTGACGTGATATAAGACATAATGTGAATAGTATTATGTCACACGTCATAATGGTCACACTTTCATGTCACAGGTGTTTCGAGTTGTGGCATCATGCGTTGGAATCTCAGACCTCCCGTAGGTATATGTATATAATTATATTAGAATATATATATATCTGTTTGACTGCCTGTTATCTGTATTTCTTCCTCTTTGTTTGACTGTCTGTCCATCTACCTGTCTCTCTGTCTGCTTGTCTGTCTGTCTTTCTTTCCTCTCATCCCCTCTTCTCTATAACACGAAATTAGACGTACCACCACGCAAATGATTTATAAGAACGAGATTTAATTCAACTTCACTTGTATTTGAGATCACTACGCTGGTTATTACGCATTAATGTCACCCGCCTCAGCTGCGACATTCAAGATGTAAATCAGTCCCGCGTGTGCCTTAGACGCTGCTCAAGTCACAGATTAATAGGTGTCCTTTTGTTACAAAAAGCTGTTGACGATGAATAATAATAATGAGAAGAAGCATTGACGTTTAATCGGCGACTTCTGCTTGGGCAGATATTTTGTAAAGAACTACCTGTGATTTTTGTATCGCTACACTTAAATGATAAAAATATCTGCACACCGACAAACATATCGTCTTTCAAGGACAAATTCATGCATGCGCTTGGACGCTTAACTACTACAGCTTTAGTCCAATGCAGTTTTCATCAAGTGTCCGTGTACATTTTGAATCCGTGTTTTTCAAAACGTACTGATAGATTTGCCTTACGGAATCGAACCATCTCAGTTCTGACAAAACGTATAAATTAGCGTCATAAAATATAAGCTACTGTACCAGCATGTTGTAATATCATAAAGATCAATTAAATGTAATTATTGTGTTTGTCAGAAGTGTAAAATAATCATACCACGTTGAAAATGTATGGCAATATCAACAATTTCGATCTGTTTCGTAGATCGACAACTATATGGTGAAGAATTTCTGCACAGACTTCTCCAAAAATCTCACCGGCAATATCGTCTCTATTTAGGTTGTTTCAGATTCACCTACATTAAGAAACCACGGCCAATGCAAGACGCTTACCTTATGATTTCTCGATCTAAACTTCGCCAACTACAGCCCGATAGGACGTTTTCAAAACGTTCCTATTTTAGTAGTCAATGCAGCGCTTTCCTCGGCACATAATTCGCATCTGGAACGGGTCCGTTACTTTCAGAATGGATATCCAGTGATGAGGGGTCCGTTTCCAAATATTAGATCCATTTATGACAGCACATAATGGATGCGATGTAGAAATATGAGGTTGCACGTTAAGGGCAAAGGACGCGACCTGAAAAATCAGGTGAACTTTTAGAGACAGTCTTTGGCGGCATTGTCTTGTGCAATGATTCAAATCTCAGCTGCAGTTGCAGGGGGCAAATTGAACTTACAATACGCACGCTTTATGTCCTCAAAGAACTTACTTCTGAGCACTTTTCCTATAACCCCCAGATTGAACGTCATTCACACCTTTGAAACTTATGTTTACATGATGCATATTTCAATATTGGACCTCATGCTACCTAATGAATAAGTGATTACTAATGTACTTTTATTTGCTTGAGTGATTTTTCGTGTTTCCTCTACCTATTACGAGATTTAGCACAATTAGATTAATATTTGATATAGGACTGCCTTTCTGTACGCTGTTTGCACAGTCCTACTGGTTTTCGTCTTAAATGACAAATAAAAATTCACTTGAGATGTGCCTGAACAAAGATCACATGTGAAGTCGCGTAACTGTTTTGTGAGGGGATAGTTCGTTGTCGCTGAATAGTAAAACGCTATTTGAAAAACAGTGAGTTATGTTTGGTGCAAAAAGAGTGGGGGGTGAGGTCGGGGTGGGGGTGGGGGGTGGGGGGGAGACTGGCCTTGTTGCCAAGGGTCTTTGGTCACTCCAAGTTGACTTTCAAAATAAAGGATTTTACTTTCACAAGTCCCTTGTTTTATAATCCCCTCCCTTTTCTGTAGCCATTGGTTAATACGTAAAATGTCGGTTACATATTATACAAATAAAACCAAACAAATTTATGTAGTAGAAATACTGACGGGATCGCGTTTAGACATTGTTTTTTTTCTCGTGTATTTAGAACTGTACGCCTCACACTACTGTGTTGAACCGCAGCACGCTTTCACGTACTTAACGTCTTCAGAATACGAAATTTTGACACTTAGTAATCTTTAATCTTCAGTGTTGTTAAACCGACTTAAGTCAACACTTCACATTTGGTAATAGAGTCGACTTCTTTTGAAGTGTTCTGATTTTAAGGTAGCGAATTGACGTAGCCACACGGGTTTGTGGTGGGTAATTGGGGCTATACGGGACTGAACAGGTGCATTTGATGGTATTTCAATAAAAAAAGGCTTTTAAATTTTAACGAATTCTGGCCTGTTCGCCAGGGCGTACCTTGTTCTAGGTGTGTTCTGGCGACTACTACTAAGGACGGAAAATTAGACAATGACATTGTAATGTATATGTCATTTTATTATAATATTATTATTATTATTATTATTATTATTATAATAATATTATAATAATATTATAATATTATTATTTCGATTGATCATTAAGATAATCCATTAACCAAATATGACCGTCTGACGCCTGATTAGCGAGGGGGGGGGGAGGGCATTGTAATTTCGTAGTTTTTATAGCAAACTGGGGTGTTTTTTTGCTTCATTTTAATCCCATATACAATCGTTCTCTCTCTCTCTCTCTCTTTCCTGGCGGATTATAAGGAATAGCTGATTACATTCTGTTTTAAAAATACATGTACACATGCTACACTTTTGATTATGAAAATCGCAAAAAGAAATCACGCGAGGGGGGAGGGAGGCCATGGAAACCATCATGTAACAGTACTCCATTACTATTGCTGCTGTCTGTTTGCAATATAGCGTAGACACACTCGGCGTCGCTCTCTTTTCGCAGATTCAGTTATGTCGAGCTGGTATCAAGTCTGATTTAAAAACAGCCATAAATTCTATAAAAAACACACTTGTTAGTTTTGGAAGGGTCATTTAAAGTGATTCATCTCCCGTGAAATGATTTGTATAGCAGCCGGTGAATACTATTGTTACTGAAATATAGCTATTTGATTTGAGAAACTCAAAATCCGTTGAACGCTCGAGCAAGCTGCTCCGCAATATGGTGACAAATAATTCAACTTATTGTGACTAGTATACTTGTCGAGCATATGGTATTAAGTTTAACTTTATGATTTAGCTGGCGCAGGGCTATAAGTCAGTTACTCTGCTGTCGTGACAAATTGGTAGAGAACGTGTGTTAAATATAGCATTCATTAACGGTATAGGAAGCACAGACTCACACGCAACGGTATACAAGCAAAAATGTGGATATTGTGAGAAAAGTATAGGGAAAGACAGGGAAAAACACAGAAAAGTCGAACCCTAGGTAGGGCTCTTAGGACAGGGCGGGATATACAGGGGGCAGGGATTCACCTTTTATGTATCCCACTTAATTGAACAAAGTTTTGCATGTAGTCATGCCTCATTCCCCATACCCATACCCTTATCCCAGTCCCATTAAGTAAAAATCGTAGATTCACTGATTTCACACTGGTAGAAGGAAAAAAGATTGTCCAAAATCGCCCAGCAAAGTGTACGTCACAGGGATGGTAAAGCTATACTTGTTTCCAGATTAGCTCGCTGTTTATTTAGAGATGAAACAGGAAGTACAGAGGAGAGCCTCCTGTAGCTTAGCAGGGGAATCTCCTGTCCCCTCACCCTTGTCTTCGATTTGCCTTCTTATACATGAAAATCTAAATCTTTATTGTACCGGGTATTGAAGCCTCGATACACAGAAGCATCTTGCAACAAAGTGCATTATATAAAAATAAATTCTGTACATTGTAAAATAATATAGTAGTACACATGTATGACAAAAAAAAAAAAAACAATTTGTAATACTAAACCTGCTGCATTATGAAAATATTTTCACTATATCACAGTACAGTGTAAGTATAAGTAGCTTCTTTTACAAGTATCTCCTTTTGTATTTTTGCTGGAGCTTCAGTTGATGTCGAAGTATTTAAGAAAGACATGTGAAATTTAGCACCGCTAAATAAGTTGGGATACGACAATCCAACAAAGATACACAGTCTTCATAGAAAACACAGATCGTTCCTGGCGCATGGCTTACACCCGAGAAACTTAGATCAATACGGCATCGGGGGAAGTACATACAAGTCGGTAAATATCTACGGTGTTTTCCCATTAAACGCATGCGTTATCAAATCACTGAAACAAAGAAAAGTGGCAATGCATCCTTTAATCGTTAACCCGACAACTGTGACCGTTTAATTTAGCTGCTGGGTTCGGCACATTGTCGGGGCCTTCCGAACAGGAAGCTTGGCAAATTCTTAGTTAAAATCAAATATCAGCTTCTATAATTGAAACGGAAATTTGGACATTCGGTTCGACCACTGGGGCGGAGAGGAAGCTGACACAGAGCTAAGTGTTGTAAGTGGGATACGGGGACGTATGTATGGAGGAAAGATGAAGGGCGAAGTACACATGTGTGTGAGCTTAAAGAGAGAAAAATAGGGAGTGAGAGAGCTTAGAGAGAGAGAGAGAGGGCATGTGTGTGTGTGTCTGTGTGTGAGAGAGAGAGAGAGGGAGAGAGAGAGAGCGTAAGTGTCTTCTCAGAAATAAAACTAATACATTGCAATCTTGCTTAACTTCAGAAAATCCAAAGCATAAATTACAATTCTAAGCATGATTAACCGTAGGGAAATGAACAGTTTTTATGGTAATTTACAACATATGAGCACAGATTGTCATTTCTTCCAACTTATCGAGCAAAGATCGACCATTTAAAGCCGGATTACATATCAAGCTTTGTCTGACTATCTGTAGGGAAGTCGGAGACATATCCGCCACATCGATTTAAAAATACACACAAATTACACAACAGATTGTTATTTTATCATCAAGGTCGCTTGCCAGGAAATAGAGTTTCAAATATAGTCTTTGGTGCTTACGCACTTGGAGAGGTGAGTTGCAGGTGAAGGAAGAAGTTAACCCAATTAATGAAATATGTCGATTTTCAATTGAGCGGTATTTTTTTTCTTGACGAACCTGATTCTGATTTATTGCACAAAAAGATGTGTTTACGTATAGGTTCCGTTGTCACTACAAGCCCCCCCCCCCCCTTCCTACGTACATGCATATACATGTACGTGTTTTAATGTTTATGGGTCAACCATAAAATAGCTAACTATTGTTTAACTGTGATAATTAAGGGATGGAGTAAAATAGTTTAAGATATAAGATCAAGTTTATTATTTAATGAATTGCATGTTTTTTACATTTTTTACACTGCACGTTTTGGTATTCATTTATGATTTCCACAATTCAACACTTTTTTCCATTATTAAGGCTACTTCATTGTTCATTGTTTTATTATTATTATTTTAATATTTCTTTCTACTTAGTTGCCTTTATCATTCCTTTCACTTATCGTCATCAAAGGGGCTCGAGGCACTTATTTCATAGTTCATAGCTGTTTACTTACCAAATGCGTACATAAAATATGTTCCCTCTCTCTAGCGATGGATGTAAAAGGAATGTTTTAGCTTTATCTCAATATCTAAAATGAGAATGATAAAGCAAAAATAAATAAATAAATAAATAAATAAATAAATAAATAGCACCACTCTTGTTTCATAGTAGTGGTATTACATCAGCTTACAGAAACAGGAAAGTAATACTCAACTTTCTGTATAATGGAATATGACGTGAGTGAACGCAGCTTGACATACCCTGTCCAGTGCACGCGTACCAACTAACACAATGGCCTGGAATGGTTGTTTCTTCTAAGAAGAAAAATAATTGAATAATAATATTTTATGATAAGATATTGCTTTCTGTTTAAAGACAATTCATATTTAGTTTTTGAAACCGAGCCACAAATTTTGCAAATCCGTCTGGAGAAAATTATTTTTAAGTGCAGCTGTACTGGGTTTGTCCACCAGTATGTGTGTTTGTTTAGCTTCTGTTGGATTTGTGTAAGTTTAACTTCCTGAACAATGAACTAAATTCTATGATACAGATAGTCAGCAGTAACACCAGGGTATAAACGGTTGCCTTAGTCATCGCAGCATGCCATGTGGAAAACTGCTGGTCAAACCGGAAAGGAGTCGCGAGTAACGTAAGGAGTGTTGATCACGGAATGTCCTGACTTCCAGTTTTATCCCTTCAACCTGTCTTGTTTATTCGGAATTCCATTAATATTTTTTTATCATCTTATTTATAATAATTTTTATTTTTTTCAAATATACTATTATCATCTTTATTATCATTATTATTATCATTATTACTATTATCATTATAATTATTGTGCATACACCTTTGTTTCATATTTCGTAGCAACAGTTTTGTAACAAAAAAAAAAAAAAAGACATCTGGCCTGTGCACATATAGAGAATAACTTGACAGCCTTGGCTTGCAATGCAGGTCGACCTGACAATTAACGCTTGACAATCTTTGCGTGGCGTTTTTCTAGATAATAAATAATGGATATAGGTAAAAAAATGCTACAATGAGGAAAATCCTATCGCAATTAATTTTAAAAAGTGACCAATAGAACTCATCCTTAACCCAAAGAACGGATGTGGTTTAACAGCGCCGCGCCATAATACACTATCAACAAACATCAAGGACAGCACATCCTTTTTCGTCAGGTTTGACTAACATGTGGTCAATGCATCGTTATTCTCACGCGAGTGACGGTTATATAGAACTGTCAGCGAATGATTTAGTTTATTTTCTGCAAGATAAAGGGACGTGGCGGTAATGGCTTTCTTCAAATCGTCAATATTTGTAGTCTGTCTCCTCCTAGTGTTACAAGTGAGAGGATGGCCTTTGTGCAGAACTTGTTACAGCAGATATTACGGTGGGTTTGTAGTCTTTCTAAAACAGTTTAAAATGTTTTCTGACAACATTTATCATTTTATTGAAAATCTTCTGTTCGATTTAACTCATGCCACAAGAAATGGAATAACAAAGCACTGGCGCGCTTTTTTGTTTGAGTTAGTGGAGATGAATTACGCTTAAAGTTACAGAGGTGACATGTGTCATTCACTGGGTAAACTTTAAAGGTAGGCATTTTCTATAATCATACAAAGCAATGACGTACAAATTTCCTTGATGTACCCACTGGGCCGTAAATTATATGTGAGGCAGTGTTTCGTCATGAGCAGCGACGGACAAATGTGTAATCAGCTGTTGGAACCGTCTTTGTATTTCTTCAAAACGTGTTGAGTTTTAAACTTTGTTATTTGTTGTTGGAATAATTCGGGCATAGAGGTTGGCTTATTCAACGGATTCAACGGCAAAAAATCAGTTCAGAACATTTATTTGTTTCTCTTTTTTCCAGGAATGAATTATGACGATATCTCATTTATATTAAAGACCAACGTTTAAAGTGCATTTCTTTTCAAACTGAAAGTGTTGATATATTTTGAGCTGTAAACTTATTAAGTAAGAGATTAAAGGGATAACAACTCTTCTTATGAGATCTATATTTCACAATAAAAACATTCTAAACAACTCATAGAAATATAGTATATTCTATTTCACCACAAAAACGGCAGTAAAAGCAAATATTCTGAAAATATGCTTTCCATTGTACCATGTGCCCGCCATAGATGGCTATACTCTATAATAATCTCTTAAGAGATTATTACAAAAAAAAAAAAAAAAAAAAAAAAAAAAAAAAACGTTTTAGGAAAAAAAAAACAAAAAACAGGGACTGACTTTGAATGTGGAAAAGGATTCATTGACAATTGGTAATTACATGGGAAAATTGTTGTTTACCCCAGGAAAATTCATTTTTTCGCCAAAATGAACAGTTGTTATCCCTTTAACTTAATCTAAAGGCACTGCAAAATCCTTTTACCGCATTTTAAACCCTGCTTTACATATAGCTTCTACTAGTGCAATCTGTTTGTCTCTAGGGTCATCTCACAGGGCTCCAGACAAAGGATTTCCAGGACTGGTAGTGATAGACGATGACAACCCTAGGTCCAGGCAAGGGCTGCGTGTACCGCTAGAAGACGAAAACGCCCCCAGCCGCCAAGTCGCCTTGTCCAACGTGCACGTTCCGTATACAGGGTTTCTGCAGCATGCGTACGGGCAGCAGGAGCGGGCTTTAGCAAAGGCGCAGGCAGCAGTTTGAGACTGTTTAAAATTTGTGCACGTATTTCTTACGAAACAGTGTTGGATTAACGGCCGTGAAAGACTTGTAAAGTAATTTACTTCATACAGTTATGTATGTGTGTGCTTGGACCATAATGCATGGATATGGAACTGCCGCAAAGATAATACTAAGACTCTCTTCCGCCCGCCACACCCTTACGTTCCTTTTGGCAAGACGTTCAGGTCACGTGGTCTGCCACTTGTCTCCCATGTCTCCCAGTTTGTCTCCCATGTCTCCCAGTTTGTCTCCCATGGCTACGGTGGAATGTTCAAAACATAATAAAATTAAAAGAAAATTTAAAAAATGCAGTTTATACGGTTGTTTTTTTTGTTTTTTTTTCTAAATTAGACAACTAATCTGAGGATAAATTCAATTTTCAAATTGGTCTAGCCGTCATACAGGTACCTATAAGAATAACATATCGGCATTAGAGTATAGCAAACTATACCAAGATGCAGTGCACTGTATTCAAAATTTTTTTCATTTTAACGACTCAGCACCAAGTCTACTTGTACTAAGAAAATCAAATATGGCGGCGTCGGGTAAATCTGGCATCGACCCCGAGAACTCGCGGTAATAAGACAGATGACAAAAGGGTCGGGAACTTCATTATAACCAATTTTTGAAAACAGCACTGGCTCTTTCGACAACTAAGAAATGATTTGAATATCTCATCGACGGACGCACATGGCAACTGCCGTTCGGTGGTGTACACCGGGGTAACGTTAACGAGGGTCCATGTAACAGAAAGTCCGCGCTCCATTTAGCCATAATGGTTAGGGTTAGCTTGACCTAACTGGGTCAAAATCTAGGACGTGGGTTAAGAGTGGAATGTGTTACAGAATTAAAACATTTGTCTATGACAACATTTATTTCATATTTTCAACACATTTGCTTACCCTTTCCAGGCAGTCCCCGTGCACATACCTTAAACATTCTGTAAATTATCCAATGCTTTTTATGGGGCACCTGATTTTGATACATGTAATATACTCCCTCGCAAAAAACTCAACTCAACTGCACTTATGTACATTGCTACCCTGTACATGGGTACCCATTTACTAAATCTACTACGACGTAACACCCGGGCAGCTGATCACAGTGTAAATTGAGGATGTGAGTAGTAGAGCACTGACGTACGTAGCGTGACCATTGAAATACCCCAACACCAATTGTAATTAAAATATTATCAAAATATGCCTCCTTGTAAGCAAATGTGACTGCTTGAATTCACACCAAGCTAGGTTGCCAAGAGAAAACCACGTATCACTTTGGTAAACCCGTGAAAAGAGTACCATCGTCTGCAAGAACAATTTCATGGACCGTACAGTGAAACGCGCCATTTTGTGTTTTTTGATGGGACCATACTAACCATAAACAACGATGATGAACAACGGAAGTATATGGAGATGATCAGCCACGGCCTGTCTGCCATACAACTTATGTTTCTTCATAAGGCAAAGAAGAAAAATATATAATCAAATAAATATTATACACAAATGATCTTGTGCAAAATGCGTTGATTACACGTGCGTTTGGTAACAACAACGTGCTGATTTGGTTACGCGGAACCTTTACCAGATAACCATGCGACAGAGTAAGAACATTGCCATGATCAACATGGTTTCACTTGCGATGACCAAGCCACGGCTTTTCTTTTGCACTGGTCGTTTTTCTGGTTTGCGATCATCATCTGCCTTGCCGTCATCCTCATCAGCTCGGCGCGGGCAGTGCTTTGTGTCCTGCGAAGAAGGGCGCACGCGGAGACGTCCTTCTGGTAGTGAGATTTCTTTAGACTTAAGCTCATTCTCATAGAAAGACCGGATACACGCCAATTCCTTCAAACCCTGCCCATAATCTGCCAGAACTTCGATGAAAGTCACCGGTGTTTTAAGAGTAACTGTGACGTTGCCAGTAACCGGGTCGGTCATGATTTCGCACAGCTGCAGCGAAGGGTGGGTCACGGTGCCCATGGGCTTTAGCTCAATTTCAAGTCGGAGGATATGGCATTGGAAGGGATCTGAGGGCGACCAGCCTAGGGGCTCGAACTCAAGTATCAGTAGGTAGTTTGCTTGGGTGAAGTTGTAGAGAACGGGGTGACAGGTCTGTCCATCCGCCACGAAGCCAGGCGGACACACCAAACCACTTGCGAAGTCCTGAATTACAAAAACATCCTTATGGGTGTTGTTATTTGTTAATAGGATATTTTCGCCAGTCATGGTACTCAAGAGGTTACTATGTGTCAGTTAATTAAAATCCATTTAGTTGAAATTTCACGTAACTATATGTACCAATAACCCTTATTGCAACCTATATGTTTCGAAGCACGTTTCACGACAAGATTCAAACGTGTACAGTGTGAGATTACACGTTTAGTTTTACTAGGAATCGGTCACATTGAAGTTCAGGCAAAGACAAGTGTAGCCATTCATAAGCCATGGTTAAATTAACGTATACAGGGACCTATTGCCGAGAAACAGGCATCTGTTGCCAAGATTCAGGGACCTGCTGCCTAGATACAGGTACCTGTTGCTAAGATACAGACACTGAGCTTACCTGGATTCCGTCTGCCTTTTGTTTCTCCTCGATAGCGCCAATGTAAAGGAAGGCGCTGAAAGAAAAGGCGTCAAGTACAAACTGCTTAGTCGGATCTGTTGCCGGATTTTCTGAAATAAAGTCAGCACAGTGAACAATCATCTTTATCAAATGGAATACAGGGGTACATTTCATTCATATTTTTATATCAAATTGAATACATGTTACATTATTGAAAGATTGTTTTTATTACAGTATGTCGGTTATATTACTGAAAGAGCTCTAGCCCACGTCGCTGTGACATTTAAACAATGCAATGAAGGTTTATAAGAAATTATGAAATCGGTAAATATCCATGAATGTTTTAAGTGCAAAACAAAAAATAAATAAATAAATAAATAAATAAATAAATAAATAAATAAATAAAATAAAATCTGGCGGTGCACTTATCTATCCTTTCTAGGGAATCGCACACAAGGAACCTGGTCCGATTTTTATACTTGCTTATAGGAGAATACACGTTCAATATGAATGGAAATTATTAGGAAAACGTGAAAAAAGTGTTGGAACAAGTTCAAACTTGCATATTTACATAAAAGGCTACGCTATATTCTACAATTTCCAGTCATGCTTTTAAGTTGTAACCATTTTGAATGTCAAAACGTATCTAGTTTAAATATGAATTAGATTAACATATTTTAATAGAAATGATAAAGAACATGCAAACGACAATGATGCCTTACCCCTGCACCTAAAATGCTTCAAGCCACTGTAGCACAGCAGGCAGTGGTAGTTCTTATACAAGGCGTTGGTTGAAGCAACCTGTACTGGGTTTGTGTAAGCCTTGCAAGCATTCTGTAGAGGTGTGTCGTGTTTATAGTTGGACCATGTGACGCGGCCTTCAACAATGGCATAGGTACATTCCGGATAATCGCTATCCGTCAAGTCAGGAAAGCAAAGCAGCGCTCTGGTACTTAGATTGTCTTTAAAATGTCCATTGCAGTTGTATGCATTCTCGCGTATTTTCTCGATAACGCAGTCGAATGATCTGCATTCCAAAAGGTCCAAAGCTGATGTATACCTACAACGAACGTATAGTTCCCACTTTTTACCGAGTTCCACCCCGTGGCACAATGCGCAGAATCTGTTTTTATAGGCAATCGAAGTGCTTTGATCAGTCACAGGTTGGTTGATGGCCACATCTCTCTGCGTATTGATATTGGTGTAGACGGCCGAGCACAGCTCTCTAACGACATCGTCTGTCCACTCGTCTGGACACTTGTCCACCATCCAGTAACGTTCAATGTGCAATACAGGGCCTTTGGTGTCCTCGTGGATGTCATTTATGAACGCCGGTGTGTAGCAGGATAATTTATTCGCAATCGAACTCGCGGTGTACGTGAGAGATGGCGACTGGACTTTCTTCTGAGGGAGGCTAATCGACGCCGGTTTGACATTTAAACTGCGAGGCGATGCTTGATTTACATCTGTTCCGACTTCAGTGTCATTCTTTCCGCTGCTAACATTGAAATCGCCCTCATTATTCACACCTAAGTTGATACTTTTGGAGGCATTTTGCTCTACGTGTGTAGCTGAGATGTTAATGGCGTCATCAGGGGTAGATGTATTGTTGAGCTGCGTTGTCATTTGAAGCGGGGTAGACCTGTCGTCCGTAGAGATATTGCACCTATTAGAGACACCAAGGCAGCAATCATTGAAGACGTGGCATAATGCATCACAATAACAATACAGCTTGAAGTGAAAGCCGTGTGATTTACCAGTGATGGTTATACCGCACTGCCAGCGCAGAGGTGTCATTGCCAGACCGTCAACTGTGGCAAGTGAGAGCAACTCCTCCGAGGGCAACTCGGTCGCCATGTTGGTATGGCTCTCTGATCCCGACGGCTCCATCATGCCATGCGGTTGAACAGCAACGTAGGGATTGGTTGATTCCCCCTCTCTGGCCATCCCCTTCTGGGTGTCGTCTTTGGATTCATTTGCAGGTTTTCCTTCCAACGCAGCTAAAGGGTCCTCTGCCGGGCTCTGGGAATATGGAATGGTTGCCATCTGTGTATTTTTGTCTGTTTGGGTGTTGTTCTCAATATAGGAGGTATCGTGTGGGCGATCGACTCCTACCGATTCTGCGAAGTTTGCTGTCGTCATTGCGGTTAATCCCGGGACTGAAATACCGAAAAGCTACCTTGTTTATGGTTTTGCCTTCGATTATTATTGTGCAGTGTACTTAGTTTTTAATTTGCAATATAACTATTTTCACAAAAAGAAAAGTGCAAAATTTGTATTGTTGCGTGTGTAAGTACATTCGTTCAGGGTTGACTCAAATCAACAGTCTCAAAAGTTATGAATTTGAACTTTAATTAAATTCCTTTTGTAAGAACGTCTTCAGTTGATTATAATTTCAACTAGGGCGGGTTGTTATACATACAACAGGTAGATAGCCCTCACAGTACTGATTAAGAGTTTTTCACGTTACGAGGAACATTTAGGGCTTACTTCTTAAAAATTATAAAACAGCGTAAACAAACGTACATGTATATGTGCAATAGTGTTTCGATCGAACAATGATTCGTAGGTGAGAGAAAACTTTCAAACAAACTTCGATTTTGCAGAAAAAACTCGGATTCATGTAGAAAACCCATAAGACATGGTGCCATGAGACACTGTTAGTACATGTACCATCTTTTGCATGCATTTATAGCAACTTGCAATGGAGTGCGTTTATAAAATATAGATAGACGAGTGCCATTTCATTTTTGTACAGGGGTCTTCACAGGCAATTATTCTAAAATAACAAATTAAACCCCATTTCTTGAATCGCTTTAGCAATGGTGTTTCAGAGGCATATCTGGATATGTTTTTATCATTATTTTGGCTACCGTATTTGGAAGAAAGTTTGAATAGGAGAGGATTGAAACTATACGATTTAGATCAAATCTCAAAATTATGACGAAACAAAAGACACAACAACCGCTGAAAGCGTACATGCCATAGCAAATGTGTGGGATGCCGAAAACCGCAAAGATCAAGGAGAAGACTGTAAACAACCAATCGCATGTGGACATAGTGTGAGCCTTTGTCATGCAACAATATTTATTCCTGGACAATAGTTATTCCTGGAAATTTTAATTTGTTGGATCGTGCATGACTATAAACACTATAAGAATGTGACAAATAAAGAGAAAAATATAATGAATTGTATAAAAACTGCAATATGTGTAAAGGTAGTTAGGTCTACGACAGGGCATTCGTATTCAACCCGTAACGTTCAACACTTTGCGAAATAAGGAAATGAGCCGTATATCCACAGCATTAATTATTTTTATGTTAATTTCACATTATTCCACATTATTATTTATTTGATAAATTAAACGATTAATTAGTTTAATTATTTCGTGTAACTATATAATTACATTTAACTCCGTTTTCACCACCCCAATACAGCCCATTTTCAGCCTTTCCTGAAAATTTACCAAAATCCCTCCATAACTTTTAAATTAATGTCGATAACATGCTTAATAGTTAGCAGATCAATCAATAGATAAACGACTATCAAAATGTAATCACTTTAAAGTTAGTTCATATCTGACCTATGCTGAAAATTTCATCAAAAGGAAGCCTTATAGTGTTTGAGGTACATGTAGATTACTCACAAATCCAAACAAAAAAAATAAACAAACAAATATACATGCACACATACATACATACATACAGACAATAGGAGGTGAAAACAACCTTGAGATCCTTCGCGGAGGTAAGGAAAAAATATGACAATTTACCCAGGTTATATAAACAGTGACGGTAATAAATAGTCAATAAAAGATAATGAAAACTGTAGAGGAATAAAATGAAACATGCAAAAAACGCAAATGTCGATTTATTCTCCAGGTTATTACGAAAAAAGAGACACGACAGCCATTGAAGCCGTAATTGCCGGTGTCTGGGATGCCAAACACCGCAAAGATCAAGGAGAATACTGTACGTCTAAATACCAAATCGTACGTGAGCATCTGCCGGACAACAATCAATCCATTTGGTCCGATTTTGGACTCAACTTGCACCCAACATGCCGCAAAGGGCATTATGAAATATACCGGTGTTTATGCATGCAGAATGTATAATGCTTGAAGGTTAATTTTTGTGCTATGAGATCGTCCGATTCTATGAAATTATTTACGGCAATACCAAGAAGGGCATTTCTTTTCGTTTTTCGGGACGTGGTGCTTGAAGTAAAATCTAGAATATGTGAAGATGTTCATATGACTCAAAGAATAGTGGACTGTTACTGCTACATGTACATGTACTAGTGCGGGTACATGGTCAAAGGCACCCAGTATACTGGTACCTTCATGTAGACGAAACTGGGATAATAATAATAATAATATGAATTATTGAAAGGTTTACCCACTTTTAATGGTTTGTATCTGTTGTAGGGAAGAGGGACACAAAATCCTGAGAACAGCACAACATACCTGTATATAATTATTACTGAAGGATTACTTAAGTAACTCAAGTATCAAAATCACTTAAGTATTACTGGTACTACTACCACGGGAATAAAAAAAGGCAAAGTGCTGAAAAAGGCTTCATTTACTAATTAATAAGCAATCGATTTTATTGCACAAAAATACAGACTTATTAGTTTCACTATAGGGAAATTCCGATAAGTAATAGACTTATCCCGACTATCCTCGTCCAGACCTGATTAATTGCGCTGACGGAATACCTCTTTATTTCAATTATCCATGGCAACTAACTTCAAATGAAAACAAAAAACATTACAGCCCTAACTTTGGACACTGCGGATACACTGACGGTAATATTAATCCAGTAGATGAAGATGGCAACGCTGCAGTGTAAAAAAATGAAGCAATTTAAAGCTATTGTCGATCCAAATCCCGGGTTATACTGAAATAGGAGAAATAACCGGTGGCTTAAGGACACCAGGTGAATAGCCAATATATTCCAGCACCCTGGCCACCCCGAAATACACAATCTCATGATCTGTTCAACAAGAATCAATTGCATATGGAACGCCGTTTGTACAAAAATGATGAAAGTATCATTTTGCCTGGCCACAAGCTCTATAATTACCCCTTCGAAATGCATGCTCGATCGATATTCAAAATATTAAAGTCACCGTCTGCCACCGTAATAAAATGTTCAAACTTTTCCGAGTCCAAGTAAACTACAGTTAGTCACCGGAGTGACCCTATTCTGCAAGCTATTGAAAATGCCGACTGCAGTTGATAATGTTATACCACAATGGTTACTATCGGGTATCTTTATCATGTGGTAAAGTTATACATTTTCAACAGCAATTGTCAACTCGTCTTTTCGAAACTGAAAATGTTAAATAAGAAAGAAAGGAACCGCGGTTTACAGATATATCATTCATTGTGAGTAAGTCGAGTCATTTCAGTTATTTTTACCCTAGGAACTCAGTCGTGTGTTTCATTTATCTACGTCAAGCCCTAAATCCTTAAATCATTTTCTATTTGAAATATTATGGTAAGTTCTTATACGTGTACATCTTAACAGTGACCAACCTGTAGCTGACCGGCCACCAATGACCAGCATTGCAGCCAGAACCGAATGGAACCACCAGCCGGCGCCAAACTTCGTCATTGCGGTCCTTTACAACTGGCAATTGTTATCACCGTTGAAGGGTAGATATTTCTTTTAACATAACTGCAAGCAGCTGATTTTTATAGGGGTTGGGAAAATGCGTCAAGTGACACTTTACGTATATACAATACGTGCAAATAAGAGCAGCACGCTTCAGGAAGCCATACATGAATCCACACTGGCGTTGGCTTTTTAGCAAATTCCAATACAAGACCGCTGGAAATTGAATTTGAATTTACTGCACATTTTGTCCCATTACTACTTGGAAACTTGTGTAAGTTTGACATAAAATGTTGTCGCTTAATGATGCCAAACTATGGTATAGTTACGTCTTCGTTTCCATTTTAATGGAGTTAAGTTATTGTATAGTAGATTAATTTTACGTATTTAAGCCCTCTGTCATGGACTTACATATAAACAATTATGTACTGTTTTGCCAGTGTATGTTGGTACGTACAGTATGTTACAATGAAATATTTCAAATATTTCGTCTCGGTGAGCAACACGCGCAACATATCTAACTGCTCTGACGCAATTTTGTAAGGATCTGTGACCTTGGTTATAATCTCATATTCTGTACTATTTTGCTCATCGAAATAAGTTGCGGTTCATTTCCCTTGGTGTTTTTATTTTGTTCTCCAGGCCCTATATATAAGGCGCACCAGCAATGTAATGATAAAAATGTATTATGAAATGTGTTTTTACAATCTAATGATTTCCTGAAATACTAATATTCCATTTTTTTGCAGTGATTTACCTCTTGAGGAATGTTATCTTTTATTTTAATTCAAGGGGAAATTGATTTTTTTTTTTTTTTTTTTTTTTGCGGGGGGTGGGGGAGGGGCTGACACAGTGCATGTATATACTGCAGGAGGGCGATTTATTTCCCAGTTCCATAATCCGGGATTAACTCACATAATCCTGCAATGTTTCAAACATAAACTCTTGAAATTCATCAATGTATTTTAATTTTGTTCACATATCATCAAAATTGGCGAAAAACGGTTGAAGTTTTTGTGTTTCGGCCACTTGTTGGCTAGGTTCAACCCTCAGCTGCAGAAAGTGGCCTGCGCAGTATAGTAAACACGTGTGTATGTGTAAAGAAAAAAACTGAAACCGTCCTGTCGTGCTCCTGACAATAATACATACCATGTGTCATTGTTCTGTACCAAGCTCGGGTTTCCGTTAACAGGAAAAAGGAAAACATGATTAAAAAGAACATAAACACAAATCAGTTTTGCCAGACGTGGCGGCATGCAGAAACACTCGTTTCCTGTTGCGTAACACGCAGGATTTGCATAGGTATATAAGAAATTTCGAGCGAGACATAGCTATTATCAATTCAATCGAAATACTGGCGAAAGAATGGCGAATTTCAAACTCTTCTCAGTGACGGTTTTGCTTGGGCTGCTCACATTCGGACAAGTGTTCGGGCAGCTTGGAAGTCCGTGCACCGCTTGTTACGGTGGACGGCTCGGTAAGTTTGGGCCTTCAGTCAAGGTTTACATCTTAGTGTTCAGTGTTCTTTTTAATAAACGACGGTAATTTCGTGAACTTATTGCGAACATTTTAATTGTAGCCTACTGAGATGCATATATTCTTATACGTTGCATTGTATTGTGTTCAGTAGATTTAACAAGACCAGTTGTATCCGTTTTCAAAGCCTACACGGTACAATGGCTAACATGAACCTTCCTAAAGCCTCGGTCCCAACCCGACGTACGGGCTTCTACGTCTGGTCTACGACCAAAAATTGGGGAAAACGTGGGGTTTCGTGCGTGAGGAGCACGTTCATCCTTCAACTTTTTGAGGTCGCAGAGAGCACGTAGAAATTTTTCAACATGATCATAGGCCTCTCTACGTGCGGTCTACCAATTCTCAAAAAAAAAAAAAAATGGAAAAAGTAGGCCTACGACATGCGAACGTGAGGCGTTCGTCTATCGGGCGCTTGTCGTGCGGGACGTGTGAGGAAATTCTCTTTTCCCTCTGCGCTTGGGTGGCTACGGTGCGTGCGATGCAAGTGGTTAAGGCGCCCGTTACACGTACTTCCACGCACCCAACGTGTGGACCTCACGGACTTCGTGCATGTTGAGTGAGTACTGGTCACTCCATGCGCACGGACCGCGAGTTTAAAAAGAGGGCCAAAAAACATCTCAACACGCAAGACTATAGGATGAAAAGGACGAGTAACAACAGTAGGAAGTCAGCAAAACTGTCATACGTCCACTTGCGTTGCCCTTGCGCTGACCGTACTCCTAGTACGAATAACGTACGTAGTGCACGATGTTTGTAATTTGCATGCACGGGGCGCGCGGGACAAGTGGGAAAGCTTGTCAGACGCAGCAGGTACTTCTGTGCTTCTCATGTACTTTCCACGCACTTTTCTCTTGAGCAATCCTTGCAATCACCAATTACTTGATTCCTTCTCTGCGATCTAGCTACGGCCCAGCTAGACGAGAGGAACCTAAAAAAACGTACGTTCTGAAAATCGTGCGTGGAGTTCGGACCCAGGCTTTAAAAGTTGAAAAAATCCGATTCTTTGCCATGGCTTGTATTACATGTAAGAATTGTATACTTTGTAACGGTATATGGGATACGATTACACTGCATTGCTTAACCATGCAAATTCGCATATTGAAAGGTTATATTATGACCAAATTAGTTATCAAATTAAAGTAGTTAGTAAAACATATTTTTCAGGGCATGGCTTCAGTAGATGCAGAAACGACGTGAGTCCGTGCTTTATGGCAAGATGCCCTTCTGGTTCTTGCAGGTAAGCAGAAAAAAGAATTTATTCTAAATAAGCACTTCAACACAAATAAGCATTCCTCTAATATATGGAAAATCAAGTTATTATGTAGGCCTATAATGTAGTATATTCCTTCCTATCCTTGCTGTTATATATGGTTGTCATATATTATCGTTTTCCTGTCTCTCTTCAGGAGTGGTTGCGGTTGCTCCGCTATTTGTGTGGACGACGACAACAATTGCTTCTATGCTATTGAACCATATGGAAACTAGCGTCGAGTATTGGCTCTATCAGTCTTACCGAGATTAATGGATTAATTAATTTCCTCAAAGCAATGTTTGGTTTAAAAGACTAATTATGTACATCTATATATGACAGTCTGATCAAGGAACGGGATTTTCAAATAGCGTGTATCACAGTCTGTTAGTTGTCGCAAATAAACTACAATGCAATTGCTTAATGTATATCAAGAGACGGAATTCTAGCTTAGGGAAAGTTTGGGCGCAGAGTTACATCATATTCTGTTAAAACACTTGAGAGCCTCATAGACTGAAAAAAAATTGAAAGGGTTATGCAGATCAAAATGTAAAGGAAAACAAAGTAACAAAACTGGCTTTATATGTAAGTATAATGTAGTTCGTTGACAACATTGAAGAATAGCTTAGGACTGAAACAGTATGAGTTAATTAATTATATTATAATGAATGCTGTCATAGGGGTTTAATATATATTTTTTGTAATTACTTTTCTTGAACAGACACGTTGCTAACAATTAATGATTAAAGATGTCTTTTGAGAATATTACTTTCAAAAAATAAAGTGTTAACACCGACGTTTTACATGCCTCTGGTTATGTACCGACTGAGATCTATGAAAAAAAAACAGTTGCTATAAACTTCAACTTGTCTCTCACATTTAGTAAACCAGGCATTCGATCTTACATCAAGTAGCACACGTTTTAAAGAAACTTCACGTATACGAAATACGCTTCAAGCTAGTCCGGACCGACCCCTAATTGTCAAATCTAGAAGCCCCTGACGCGTGGGTATGCCTCCTGTTAGATAGGCTGTTGACGCAAGCTGCGTTTTCTGGGGGATTCTATTGACATGCATCGGCTTCCAGAGACATTTTAAATAGAGACATATTTATACGGTAAATTTTGAACAGCAATGCTAATCTCATCTTGTTGAAATTGAATATGTTAAATGAGAAAGCGGTTTACAGATATATATTTAATTGTCAGTAAGTCGAGACGTTTCAATTATTTTTAACCTGGGAACTCAGTCGTGTTTCATTTATCTACGACAAGCATTAAATCCTTAAATCGTTTTCTACACGAAGTATTCTCGTAATTTTTTATACATGTAGATAGATAGAAAGATAGATAGATAGATTTTTTTTTCAACGTGAGCAGAGGGTACAACGCATTTTGACAACCCCAGAATATACATAAAATATATACAATCAGCGTAACAAAGTCAATTTCATAATTGTACTGAAGTTGGTCGAGTCAATATGGCCGAAATATATGTTAGTAAAACTATAACAAAATGTAAGCAATAGGAAAATAAGCAGTTTACAGCATCTTAACATTGACCAACCTGTAGCTGACCTGCCACCAATGACCAGCATTGCAGCCAGAACAGAATGGAACCACCAGCCGGCGCCAAGCTTCGTCATTGCTGTACTTTACAACTGGCAATGGTTATCACCGTTGAATGGTAGTTTTTCTCTTTAACATAACTGCAAGTAGCTGCTTTTTATAGAGGTTGGGAAAATGCGTCAAGTGACACTTTACGTATATACAATACGTGCAAATAAGAGCAGCACGCTTCAGGAAGCCATACATGAATCCACACTGGCGTTGGCTTTTTTAGTAAATTCCAATACAAGACCGCTGGAAATTGAATTTGAATTTACTGCACATTTTGTCCCATTACTACTTGGAATATTGTGTAAGTTTGTAATAAAATGTTTTCGCTTAATGATGCCAAACTATGGTACAGTTACGTTTTTGTTTCCATTTTAGTGGAGTTAAGTTATTGTACTGAAGATTAATTTTTCGTATTTAAGCCCTCTGTCATGGACTTACATATAAACAATTATGTACATTTTTGCCAGTGTATGTTGGTACGTACAGCATGTTACAATGAAATATTTCAAATATTTCGTCTCGGTGAGCAACACGCGCAACACATCTGACTGCTCTGACGCAATTGTGTAAGAATCTGTGACCTTGGTTATAATCTCATATTCTGTACTATTTTGCTCATCGAAATAATGTATGGTTCATTTCAGCTTGTGTACATAATTAATTCTTCCGGCGCTGTATATAAGGCGCACCAGCAATGTAATGATATAAAAGTATTATGAAATGTGTTTTTATAATCTAATGATTTCCTGAAATACTAATGTTCCATTTTCTCAGTGATTTACTTCTTAAGGAAATGTTATCTTTTACTTTAATTCAAGGGGAAATTTATTATTATTATTATTTTTTTTTTTTTTTTGGGGGGGGGGGGGGCTGACATAGTAGATGTATATACTGCAGGATGGCGATTTATTCTCCAGTTCCATAATGTTTCAAACATAAACTCTTGAAATTTTGTTTAATTGTCACAAAAAATGGCGATCACGTAACAAAACGGTTAAAGTTGTTCTGTTTTGGCCACTTCTTGTCTAGATTACACCCTCAGCTGCAGATATTGGCCTGCGCAGCATAGTAAACACGTGTGTGTGTGTAAAGATAAACTCAACTGAAACCGTCCTGTCGTGCTCCTGACCATAAAACACACCATGTATCATTATTCTGTACCAAGCTCGTGTTTCCGTTAACAGGAAACAGAAAAACATTATTAAAAAAAAAACATAAACACAAATCAATTTTGCCAGACGTGACGGCATGCGGAAACGCTCGTTGTCCTTGTGTGTATCACGCAGGATTTGCACAGGTATATAAGAAAATTTTGAATCAATTCAATCAAAATACTGGCTCAGAATGACGAACTTTAAACTCCTCTCAGTGGCGCTTTTGCTTGTGATGCTCACACTCGGTCAGGTGTTAGGGCAGTCTGGAAGTCCGTGCACCGCTTGTCGTGCTGGGCAGCTGGGTAAGTTTGGACCTTCGGTCAAGGTTTACATCTTAGCGTCATTTCAGTGTTCTTTTTAATCAACGGTAGTAATTACGTGAACACCGCACATTGTAGCCTACTGAGATACATTTATTCTTTTAAGTTGCATTGTATTGTGTTCAATAAATTTAACAATTAAACAAGAGCAGTTGTATCGGATTTTAAAACCTACACGGTGCATCTGCTGACATTAACCTTCCTAATAGTTGAAAAAATCTGATTCTTTACCATGGATAAGCCGTGTATTAAGAATTACATATTTTGTAACGATACATGGAATACGCTTGCACTGCATAGCTTAACCATGCAAATTTACATATTGGAAGGTTATGTTATGATCAGATGAATTATCAAATTAAAATAGTCAATAAAACATGTTTTTCAGTAAATGACGTCAGTAGTTGCAGAAACTTCGTGAGTCCGTGCTTTGCTGCAGGGGAAAGATGTCGTTCTGGTTCAACTTGTAGGTGAGCAAAAAAAAAAAAAAAAAATTAATTCTAAATAAGCAAATAGATAAGATAAAATACTGTTGAGACTCTGCACATCGTAGTTACTCATTCATCACACAAACAAAAGACAAAAAAAAATCTATTGAGATGAATCTCCTGCAGTATCAAGTCACAGCATGTGTGCGGCTGAAGTCTTTATTCAGCAAATAAACATGTTATTCCAAAACATTTAGTTACCGTGACATTTACCTCCCAACCATTTTATAACATTGCTATTAGTCTAATTTCAGCTGAAATGCAAATTATTATCTACATTTACACATAAGGGCTGTTTTAAAAGTGATACTTGCTAAAATTAATACATGTGTTATCAGAAAATGTACACCATCCGGCACAGTGAACATAAGTGACTTCTTTAACTGAAGTAGGGCTTTTAGTATAAAAACATTATGGAAATGGAAAAAAAGACAAAAAAAAAAATGAAATACGATTTTGTCATATTCGGTATCAATATAGCACAAAAATCTTTCTACACTTTTACATGAGAAGAGTTGCTTTGATTCAGAACTTGCAGCTGATGCATGCAACTGTCAAAATTAAAAAATAAAAGAATGGGAGTATATATTGTTTACATCTTCCCTGTGATCTACAGTTTTCTACCAACAGTGACATCTGAAATAAAATACCGTTGATACCTTGTTGTGCAAAAAACCTGAGAAGTCGTGAAAATACTAGCTGATATACTACTAGTAATCAAATTGTCTTCGCCAACCCAAATGAATTGATCCAGATGTATCCACAAGTACTTGTAATACAAGAGTGGACAATAGTGACATATATGGTTAATTAATGTAATAAAAACTATCAATTATTACTTAAACACAAATTAGCATTCCTTTAATACATGGACAGTCAAGTGAAGGCGACTTTAACTTATCATGTATAATGTAGTATAGTCCTTCCTGTCCTTACTGTTATATATGGTTATCATATAGTATCGTTTTCATGTCTCTCTTCAGGGATGGTTGTGGTTGCTCCGCCATATGTGTGGACGGCAACAGTTGTTACTATGCTAGTGGGCCAGTAGGTAAATAGAGTCCAGTATTGGGTCTGTCAGTCTTACCAAGATTAATGGATTAATTAATTTCATCAAAGCAATGTTTGATTTGAAAGACTTATAATATACATTGAAATATGACAGTATGATCGCGGAGCGGAACCTTCAACTAACACCACAGCAGAAACTGTCAGCGTATGGTTATCACAGGAATATTGAACTTTTGTCTGTCAGTTGTCGCAAATAAACTACATGTACAATGCAACTACTTAATCTATATCATGATCAAGAGAAGATGTTTTAGTTTTAGGAGAGCTGGGGCGCAGTGTTACATCATACTCTGTTAAAATACTTGGGAAGTTCTCAGACTGAAAAAAAAAACTGAAAAGATTATAATGATCATAACATAAAGGACAACAAAGTAACAAAACTGGCTTAAGCTTTAGCATTAGATATAAAACAATGCAATTTATTTATTATATTTGAAGAATAGTGTAAGACAGAAACACCATGAGTCAATAATTAATATATGACATATTTTAATGTATGCTGTCATAGGTGTGCAGTATATTAGTTGCAATGACTTATTCGAACATTCACGCTGTTAACAATTTAAGAGATACATCTGTAGAGAAAAAATGTGCATGCCTATAGTTATGAACAGACGGAGATCTATAACAAAACTGTTGCATTTTTCTTCAACTTGTCTTTCAAATCTAGTAAACCAGGCATTCGATCTTACAGCACGTAGCACACGTTTTAAAGAAACCTCACATATACGAAATACAGTTCAAGCTTGTCCGGACCGACCCCTAATTGTCACATCTAGAAGCCCCTGATGTATGGCGGTGCCTCCTGTTAAATAAGCTGTTGACGCAAGCTGCATTTTCCTGGGGATTCAGTTGACGTGCATCGGCTTCCAGAGACAAGCGATCTACAGTTGTTGAACGTGATTGAGATACCAGGAGCCAACACGACCCAGCGGGCTGGCGAAAAGGCGAACAGATGACGAGAAACCCTATTCTAAATGTGTTAGGATTCTGCTAAATTCATACCTTATCAAATGGACAGTTGATTAAATCATCACAGAAAGGATCANATCCAATCAAAATACTGGCTCAGAATGACGAACTTTAAACTCCTCTCAGTGGCGCTTTTGCTTGTGATGCTCACACTCGGTCAGGTGTTAGGGCAGTCTGGAAGTCCGTGCACCGCTTGTCGTGCTGGGCAGCTGGGTAAGTTTGGACCTTCGGTCAAGGTTTACATCTTAGCGTCATTTCAGTGTTCTTTTTAATAAATGGTAGTAATTACGTGAACACCGCACATTGTAGCATACTGAGATACATTTATTCTTTTAAGTTGCATTGTATTGTGTTCAATAAATTTAACAATTTAACAAGAGCAGTTGTATCCGATTGTAAAGCCTACACGGTGCATCTGCTGACATGAACCTTCCAAATAGTTGAAAAAATCTGATTCTTTACCATGGATAAGCCGTATATTAAGAATTACATATTTTGTAACGATACATGGAATACGCTTGCACTGCATAGCTTAAACATGCAAATTTACATATTGAAAGGTTACATTATGACCAAATTAATTATCAAATTAAAATATTCCATAAAACATGTTTTTCAGTAAATGACGTCAGTAGTTGCAGAAACTTCGTGAGTCCGTGCTTTGCTGCAGGGGAAAGATGTCGTTCTGGTTCAACTTGCAGGTGAGCAAAAAAAAAAAAAAGGAATTAATTCTAAATAAGCAACTAGATACGATATAATACTATTGAGACTCTGCACATCGTAGTTACTCATTCATCACACAAACAAAAGACAGACAGGTCTATTGAGATGACTCTCCTGCAGTATCAAGGCACAGCATGTGCGCGGCTGAAGTCTTTATTCAGCAAATAAACATGTTATTCCAAAACATTTAGTTACCGTGACATTTACCTCCCAACCATTTTATAACATTGCTATTAGTCTAATTTCAGCTGAAATGCAAATTATATTATCTACATTTACACTTAAGGGCTGTTTTAAAAGAGATGATATATTTGTTATCAGAAAATGTACACCATCCGGCACAGTGAACATATGTGACTTTTTTTTACTGAAGTAGGGCTTTAGTATAAAAAAATTATGGAAATGGAAAGAAGACAAAAAAAATTGAAATACGATTTTGTCATATTCGGTAACAATATAAAATTTTTGTACACTTTAACACGAGAACAGTTGCCTTGATTCAGAACTTGTAGCTGATGCATGCAACTGACAAAAAATCATGTAAATGGGAGTACAGGTATATATTGTTTACATCTTCCCTGTGAGCTACAGCTATTCTACCAGCAGTGGCATCTGAAATAAAATACTTTTGATACCTTGTTGTACAAAAACCGTGAGAAGTCGTGAAAATACAATCTGATGTACTAGTATAGTAATCAAATTGTCTTCGCCAACCCAAATGAATTGATCCAGATGTATCCACAAGTACTTTTAATACAAGAGTGGACAATAGTGACATATATATGGTTAATTAATGTAATAAAAACTATCAATTATTACTTAAACACAAATTAGCATTCCTTTAATACATGGACAGTCAAGTGAAGGTGACTTTAACTTATCATGTATAATGTAGTATAGCCTTCCTGTCCTTACTGTTATATATGGTTATCATATAGTATCGTTTTCATGTCTCTCTTCAGGGATGGTTGTGGTTGCTCCGCTATATGTGTTGACGGCGACAGTTGTTACTATGCTAGTGGGCCAGTTGGAAAATAGAGTCGAGTATGGGGTCTGTCAGTCTTACCAAGATTAATGGATTAATTAATTTCATCAAAGCAATGTTTGATTTGAAAGACTTATAATATACATTGAAATATGACAGTATGATCACGGAGCGGAACCTTCAACTAACACCACACCAGAAACTGTCATCGTATGGTTATCACAGGAATATTGAACTTTTGTCTGTCAGTTGTCGCAAATAAACTACATGTACAATGCAACTACTTAATCTATATCATGATCAAGAGAAGATGGTTTAGTTTTAGGAGAGCTGGGGCGCAGTGTTACATCATACTCTGTAAAAATACTTGGGAATTTCTCAGACTAAAAAAAAAAAAACTGAAAAGATTATAATGATCAGAACATAAAGGACAACAAAGTAACAAAACTGGCTTTAGCTTTAGCATTAGATATAAAACAATGCAATTTGTTAATTATATTTGTAGAATAGTGTAAGACAGAAACACCATGAGTCAATAATTAATATATGACATATTTTAATGTATGCTGTCATAGCCCGCACGAAAATGCAGTAGTATCGAAGTAGCAAAGAAGCATTAACGCAGTAGTGGTGTGGAGCATATTTGCAGTAGAAATTCAGCATAGCCTACTGCAATTCTACTTCAAAAATTACATAGGGTTGTACAGAGGAGGAGCATTAATGCAGTAGATTAGCAGCATGATAGAAGCATGTTTCAAATATGCTAATTAGCTCCCACATCGAAGCACATTTGAAGCATGTTTGCAGTATGATTGCAGTAGTCTACTGCGCTGGAGTATCTACTTCATTTTCGTGCGGGAGGTGTGCAGTATATTAGTTGCAATGACTTCTTCGAACATTCACGCTGTTAACAATTTAAGAGATACATCTGTAGAGTAAAAATGCACATGCCTCTAGTTATGAACAGACGGAGATCTATAACAAAACTGTTGCATTTTTCTTCAACTTGTCTTTCAAATCTAGTAAACCAGGCATTCGATCTTACAGCACGTAGCACACGTTTTAAAGAAACCTCACATATACGAAATACAGTTCAAGCTAGTCCGGACCGACCCCTAATTGTCACATCTAGAAGCCCCTGACGTATGGCCGTGCCTCCTGTTAGATAAGCTGTTGACGCAAGCTGCATTTTCCTGGGGATTCAGTTGACGTGCATCGGCTTCCAGAGACAAGCGATCGACAGTTGTTGAATGTGANGAGGGTTAACATACCAGATCCAACACGACCCAGCGGGCTGGCGAAAAGGCGAACAGATGACGAGAAACCCTATTGAATAATGTGTTGGGATTCTGCTAAATTCATGCCTTATCAAATGGACAGTCGATTAAATCATCACAGAAAGGATCATTTATTTATAAATATGTACTCTTTTACATGCATGTCGTATCTGTAAAGATAAGAAAGGTAACATTACCACTTATTACACTCGATTTTCTCGCTTCTCTACTGCAGTAAATAGACAGAGCATCTTGCAAGCTGCAAAAGTGCCCTCTACTGGTAAGTTCAATCTAAGCCACAAGTGACGCATTCGCTTCCCCCTTAAACTAACTAGAGGTACAAAAGGAAATATCGTGCAGTTTCTCCACAATGGAGTGCATTTGTTATTGAAATATTTCGAGAGCAGTGTTGTCAACACTGCATGACATTATGAGAGAATAGAAAGCGTGAGAGAATCTGCTTAAGGTGATTTTAACTTTTCTAAGATACTTGCTGTTGAGAAAGAAATAAATATTAACTGTCACGCAAAATGTGACCCGTTCCCACTGTTGTACAACAAATTATAATTTGACAGAACTTAAGAAAAATCAAGCACAAAATATCTAATTCAATAAACAAAAAAAAAAAACAAAAAAAAACAAAAAAAAAAAAAAAAAAAAAAAAAAAATTTTTTATTTTTTTTAATTATTATAACATAT